>VYZV01038494.1:3182-19255 GCA_013401275.1 Pandion haliaetus | reverse complement strand
AAAAAAAAAAAAAAAAAAAAAAAAATTACATTGACCATGAGGACAACAGGGCAAAGTTAGCTTGATCATGGAGGCTGGAAGTGGGTTCTTATTTTACAAAAATGTTCTTTTATTATTGCAGACAGTTTATAAACCTTAGAACAAAGATTCATAAATAAAGGCATAGCTAAAGGTTTCTGCCTGGAGTATCTCTCTTTCTCTGTCTATGCATCATGCTGTTAGACCATTATGAGATGCAGAAATGTTAATTCTCTTTTCTATTTTGATTAATGTTTGTTAAGAAGTTGTTTCTGAGGAAAGAGAGTTGTTTCATTTGCCACAAAATGATCCTGCATTTTTTTGAGGAAAACAATCTGGACTTGGTCCTCGCAATCAATAACACCGTTATTATATCCACATCGTTATTATAAATGCAAGAAATTAAATTTCACGTGTGTATTTATGCACTAAGATGGCAGAAGGCTTTCTTATTTTTATTGTAACCTTTTTAACTATGTTGTTACTTGTAGAGGACTGTAGACTATACATATTGGGTTTACTTGCGGAGGTGCTGGCAGTACGGGCTGCGGGCGGCCTCTGTGAGGAGAGGCTGGGGCTGCCCCATGCCGGACGCAGCCAGTTCCAGCCAGCTCTCAACACACCTACTGCAGGACTGATCTGAGCCTGTCAGCAAAGCTGGTGCTGCCTCTGTGAAAAGAAAGATATTTAAGAAAGGGCAAGTATACCAGAGAAGAGTGAGGAGTGAAGAAAAACGTATGAGAAACAGCCCTGCGAACACCAAGGCTGGAGAAGAAGGAAGGGGAGGTGCTCCAGGTATGGAACAGAGATTCCCTTGTACTCTGTGGAAGACCAGGCTGGAGAAGAAGGAAGGGGAGGTGCTCCAGGTATGGAGCAAAGATTCCCTTGTAGTCTGTGGAAGACCAGGCTGGAGTAGATATCCACTCTGCAGCTGGTGGAAGACCCCATGCTGCAGCAGATAGATATTCCCTGAAGGAACTGCAGCCCATGGGGAGCCCAGCTTTTCCTGCCAGGAACTGTGGAGCATGGAAAAGTGTGAGGAGGAAGGAGTGGCAGAGGAGAACTGTTACTGACTGACTGCTACTCCCTACTCCCCATACCCCTGTGCTCCTCAGGAAGGGGAGGAGGTAGAGGAGTTGGGAATGAAGGAGCGATGGTGAGCTTGGAAAAAAAGAGGGGGGGTGGGAGGAAAGGTGTTGTTTTAAATTTTTGCCTTTGTTACTCACTACCCAAATTTATTTCAGTTGGCAACAAGGTAAATTAATTTTTTCCCTAAGTTGAGTCCGTTTTGCCCATGACAGTAAGCGGTACGTGATTTCCCTGTCTTTATATTGATGCATGAGCTCTTCCATCTTATTTTCTCCCCCTGTCCTGTTAGGGAGGGGGTGTAAGTTGCTGAGTGGGCATCTGGTGTCTAGCCAAGATAAACCCACCACAGTACAATACACATAAAACTAACTTTGAAACAATTCTGTTTAGTTAATTTTATTTTTATATATTTTTCTCACATATTGAGGATTATGAGTCTCATACTGAATCTCATGTAATAGACTCAAAACCAGTGTGATACAACTGTTGAAATATGAATTAATTTGGTCTAATGAATGACCAAGTACTGAAATACTAACAAATGAAAACTAAGGTCCCTCAGCATCATCACTCAGCAGAACTTAGCATCCAATATAGCCAGTCCATTCTGTTTGTAGGTAAGTCCCTTCATACTTGCCTGGAATTGCAGTCAATTCCTTGTATTTGTCATGGAGAGCAGTCAGCAAGTGGCAGGTGTCTTGAATACTTTCTGTAACGTTCTCCAGCTGCTGACTGAGAGATCTGCTCAGCTCTTTTGTTAAAGAGATTAGTCTAAGCACATACTCCACTATAGCTTCATTATCCGGATCACTTTTTAGAAGCACATCTCTTGCTAGCAAGTTCATGTGCCAGATTTTTTCCAGGAGTTGGCCTGATTTGCCTGCGGGTGTAATCTTACCTTCAGCCATTTCCATTTTATGTTCAGAATATACTGCTACAATTTTTCTTCTGCTCAAACACAAGATGTTGTCCTTGTTTAGTTCTTTGTAGCCTAAACTGCGTTTAAAAAGGTACTGTATTCCACACACACTGAGAAATCAAACTCTAGCTCAGAAACTGTTGAGTTGATGTTTACTATTAAAAAGTTACTAGGTGACAGAAAGGAGTGACTCTTTTGTAACTATGGGCAAGGATTGCCAAGAGATGCCAATGTACAACATGCACCTTTATGGGAGGTTATGTAACTCAGTTATGTAGCAGTGACCGAAATTTCAGGAGCTGTAAGCAATTTCTCACTTCAGTGGCTGTAAATGATCAGTACCTATGAAATCAAGCTTAATTGTTAATTCATAATTATATAGTCACCGATAACGAGGAATTGTCTTCATTGCAAGCTAACATTAAATGCTGTAGGTCACTTGACACCATTTTATGACAACCGTCTTTCATTTGTTGTTCAGAGACAGGTCCAAGCTGCTATGCAGTCTGGATGATGCATTTGGATTATACTTAGCTTTCAGCAATACAAGAATCTACAAATCTAATTTTGTGATTAGCAAAAATACTTATTAGCAATAGACATTTAAAGAAACTTGCAATGTTTTCTGGGTTGTGTTTTATAATGGGAAGAAATATAAAGAAAAAGCAGTAACAGCTAAAAGTTCAAGAAACTAATGACTGAAATGTTGTTTGACACTTTTGAAGTTGAGAAGCAAACTTACCAGAAAAACATGAGGTTGCTAAAGTTAACTGCGCATCAAGAATCGACTATGTGTGGTTCACAGGTAAAAAGCCCTGTCCTCGAGTACCCCCATGATAGCAGGCAGCACATGTGCTCCTGAAGGCAACCTGGGAGGAAGCAGGGCCAGTGCCAGACAGGGCTCCTGTGCTGCTCATTGTCTTCAGTGGGTGAAATTTGAGCACTTACACCTCAATGATAGTATTTGCAATGAGTTCCGTTTCACCCAGCAAGTTCAGGTAGAGAAGTCTCACCAGGACAGCAATGAAAACAAGCAGAGGAACAGCACTGACATTCTCTTACTGATGCTAGTTCACCTTGTGCTGTGCTAGGAGAGGACAGGCCTGAAACTCTCATTAGCAGAGTTCAGTACTGGGCTAAATCTGAAGTATCACATAGAACAAAATGTTTTATAGATTAAGAAATGTTCTACACAAATTGTTGGTACAGTGGCTTTCCTACTAAACATTCCTTTTTATGGCCCATTATAAATATAATTAATGCAGCTTTAAATAGCAATTAAAATGGGACTGTGATATAAAAGCACACTGAAAATTGCATCTAAGCATTGCAAGAACTAATAAGGTAATGTCAGCAGAGTGCTTTGAAGATGTAAAGCACTGTATAAATGTTAAAATAACAATGATATAAAGTGTCTTTAATCAAACACATGAGCTGAAACCATCTGTAATTATTAAATTCAAAAGGAAAGTTCCTTTTGACTCAGTTTGCTTGATCACACTAGAAGTGTATTGCACAGTAATTCAAAAAGGTATGAGAATCATTAACCTATTTACCATTTCTGACGGTTGCTCTACATTTTCCCAAATTATTCCTAGTAAAAATGGAATTCTGAAAAGAATGTATACTTTCATTTACAGGAAGTGAAAAATGTCATCTTCTTACCCAGAATTTTTGGAATGTTGTTACAGGTTTGTGTGGCGCGGTTTTCTTTGGTAGTGGGGGAGAGGGCTGCAGAGGTGGCTCCTTTAAGAAGCTGCAAGAAGCTTCCCCGGCTCCAAAGAGTCGGACTCGCCTCAGGCCCAGACAGGGAGTGACGGTGGCAGCGCCTCTGGGAGAACAGATTTAAGAAGGGGAACCGGCAGTGTGGGGGTTGGGGAACGTGAGAGGAACATCTCTGCTGATACTGGAGTCAGTGAAGAAGGAGGGGGAGGAGGGGCACCTGAGGAGGCTGATGGCCCTGCAGCCCGTGGTGAGAAGGCAGGCTGTCCCCCTGCAGCCCATGGGGGTGAGCGGTGGAGCGGAGGCTCCCGAAGATGGTGGTAACTCCATGGTAAAAACCGCACTGGAGCAGTGTGTGACTGCAGAGCAGCCCGCGGAAAGGACCCGCGCCAGGGAAGTTTGGGAAGAACTGAAGCCTGCAGAAAGGACCCACACCAGGGAATTTTGTGAGGAACCGCGGCCCGCAGAAAGGATCCACGTTGGAGAAGTTGGTGAAGGACTGTCTCCCATGGGAGGGACCCCACGGTGGAGCAGGGGATGAGTGAGGAATCTTCCCCCTGAGGAGGAAGGAGCGGCAGAGACGATGTGTGGCGAGCTGACTCAACCCCCATCCCCTGTTCCCCTGCGCCGCCGGGGGGAGGAGGTAGAAAGCACCGGGAATGGAGCTGAGCCGGGAAGGCGGGAGGGGTGGGGGGAGGTTGTTCTGATGTTTGGTTTTCCTTCCCAATACCCTTGGTTTTGATTTGATTTGTAGTAAATGAAATTGATTTTGTTTCTTCCCCAAGTTGAGCCTGTCTCTTGCCCATGACCATAAGCGGGGAGTGATCCCTCCCAGTCCTTGTCTCGACCCACGAGCCTGCCCTTGTATTTTCTCCTCATCCCAACGTGGCCAGGGGAGGGGGTGGGGGGTGAGCGAGCGGCTTCGTGGTGCTTTGTTACCGGCTGGGCTGAAACCGAAACCACGACAGATGTGTAAGTGAAAAAAAAGGAGATGGGCAAAAATGCATTATTATTTATTTACTGTATAGTATGGCATAGATAAACTTGGTGTGAATCCATATCAAACCCACAACCATAGTATAGATGGATTCATCAGCTCCTGATCTTTTCCAATATACGTATTTGCCTAGATTACTTCAGACTAAATCAATCAGTGATGTGCAGATGTGAGTTATGAAAAAAAAGACATTTCTTTGAATAAAGGTAAAAGAGGATCTGATTTTTAAAAAGTAATCTGTGAAATAGATAATAATAAATGGACTTGTTAGCAGAATATGGTATTCATTGAATGTTGCAGAGCTTACAAGAAGCTACTATAACACAGTTATAAACAGTTTTAGAAGATATGACAAGAACTGATCTATATTCATGTTCTTTGTCATAAGCAAACTGTTTTGCGTTTTTTTGGTCAAAAAATTATATATATAACTCTTGCTTCAGTTAATACATGCTCTCTGTATAAATTGTCTATGCACGTTCCACAGAAGGCAGTTTAGAAAATACATTTGTCTAAAACATATTCAATAGGAGAAGAGAAACTATTCTGATTTTTTTGATGGGTAGTTGAAACAATTTCAAGCCTTAGAGACAAAAAATTTGTATTGGTCTTCTCTGTAAACATGAGTGAAACATGCAGAAAACCAAGCTTTTGTAAAAATATGAAGTACTACATGGTATAAGGGTCTGCAATTATAGAGTGGTCTGTAAGAATTTATTGTAGAGGCAATTAGGTAAGCTACATTCTGACTGAAACAGTTATACTCAAGCACTGCTGTGGGGGGGACATTTGAATTTTAAACACATGATTATATATCAGATCTCATGACAGAAGAAGAGGCAGTAATGGCCACTCAAATTACAGTTCACTCTTCCAGATTTTTACTCTTCAGCAGTAGCAAAGATAATGTAGGTTGTCTGATGTTCAGCATTTGAAGGTCTTTATATTCAGCTATTCGTGTAACAAAACATAGTTTTAGTTAAACAAAAATAGGTCCTCCACGCTATTTTAATTTCCTAGTGTTGGACTGTGAAAACCTATTATTTTTGATATTTTGTTAGTAATTCACTGTTTCTCCTTTCTTGAAGAATGGTGATAAATTAGGTAAGTGGAATTTCTTAATCTTTGATGCTATTTAGTGGATAGTCTTATGATTTGAGTCTTGTGTTTAGGAACCATACTGGCAGGTATTACACAATATAACTATAAAGACTTTGGGAACAATCAGACATTTTTTACTTGACACAAGCTCTTGCCCAAATTGATCCAATTGTAGCTTTCAGGGTCCTGCATGCACCCATAGGCCTTCATGGCCCAGACCAGCCTCACCTGGTGAGTGCAGGTGATTATCTGGGCCATGTTTGAAGCTTTCTGAACACCACAGATTGTAAAAGTGAATGTTGTGGAAATGAGTAAAATATAACTGGAAAACATGAAGGGTAAAGAAAGTAGAGAACATGAGTCATTCAGAAATACTACAGAAAAGTATCTGAAAGTCTCTGTAAGTGTCTGTAAGTCTCTCTGAAAATATATGACTCCCTATATTTATTATACAGTATACTGAAGAAAATAAGATACTGTAACAGATGACACACGTGAAAGGAAGTCCTTTCAATGCAGTATGATGAAGAATGTAGTACAAAGGCTATTTAAATAGAATTTATATCATACAGTTAATGCTGGAGTTTTACAATCACATTAAGCTCGTACTTTTGTGAAGTTAAATTCAGCCTGGATTAGTTGTCTGAGATGGTTTACTATGCAGCACACCAGCTACAAAGAGGAGTTGAGAAAGTAGGAATAAGCAGACTTGATAAGGACAGTATTACTCCATTCTCCAGCAGAGTTAACTTTAACAGTGAAACTATAGTTTGATCTTTCAGCTTTTCCTACAAAATCCAGAGCAGAAGAAAAAAAGACACACACACACACACACACACACACACACACATACACACACACACACTCAAAAGAAACAGAAAGATCCTACAATTCTGGGATATTGTATCAGAAGAAACTCACAAATTTGGCCACTGTTGATCCCTAGCTTCACTGGGAATCGCTGCCTAAAATACAGCCTTTAACTGAGAAAGTATCAGGCGCATAGGGGTAAGATGAAGACACCAGCTATCATGTTTACTATTACATATGGACACCAGCTAATTAGTCTTAAAATAACAGGTTCACAGGAAAAGAGACATGGGTGTCCTGCAACCCAACTGTCAAAATAGGGTCCTATGCCTGGGAAGGTAATATAATATACAGGGGAAAAATGAAAATAATTAAGAGACAATGTGTAAGAAAAAAGTTGAAAAACAATTGTGTTGATAGATGTAGAATTGTTACTAGATTGTATCTTTTCCAGTCCTGGGTTGTTTTCTATTTATTTATTTTGTGTGAAAGAACTACAAACAAAAGAGCTGTGCGCTCACCCTCAGAGCTTAGCTCTCCATTGAATTTTGCCTTTCTGAAGAGCAATCCTACTTTTCAGCAAAACTAAATCAGCAAAAAAACAAAGTGGAAAATTGGCTCTGTGCTTGATTGTGTTTTAAAACAATTCCTATTCCTCGGTTACTTTCACTTTTAACTATATTCTCTAACTGTTCAAAGAGTCCTTAAAAAAGAGAGCTTTCGCGTTCACATTAAATAGTGGCCTTGGATGTAGGAGGAACAAAATATGAAATTTAGAAAAACAGGGATCAAAGTATACCTTTAAATTGTTACTGTTTAGCAGATGTACACCTTCTTTTCAGAATACCTTAACACTCTTGCATAGTTGATAACAACGGAAGTGGACTTTGTTCTGCTAGCCAAAGAGTTTAGATCGTATGATCCAGACCCAGTTAAGTTCTATCTTTATACCCTGTGTACAATGCAAAGTTCAGTATGTGACAATAAATGCATTTTTGTGTGTTTATTGATCTATTAATATTTGAAAATGTGTAATGGTTTTCCTTCCTGTCTTGTATTCTAAGGTCCAAGTGAGAAAAAAATAATAGTATATGAAAAACAAAGAAAGTGCTATAGATGTACCGTGCCATAGAAATTACATAATATGTTCATATGAATGTTTCATTTAGAGCTATAACATAGTGACAAGTGCTGGATGTTTTGAACAAAGTCATAATCCCCTTGAAATACATAATTATGAAATAACATGGTTAGAAAAGGTGTATCTCTCCTAGCATAATAACAGTACTTGACATTAAGCAATCTTAACCATGAATCAGTGTGCATGAGCCTTGCATTAGGAAAGGCAAAGCTCCAGAGTGTAGAAGGGAAGAAAATCTGCGCCTGTGCTAAACCCTGGTGCGGGGCCACCTACGTACCTATATTCACTTAAATGCAGCATAGTGGTGTTGGCCTGAATTTGCCATTATATTTGTTAGCTTCTGTGGAGGTTTCAGGTAACCAATGTTGAAAAAACAAGCTGTGCTCAGCTGTGCTGGGGTACAGCTAACACACAGAACATGGGATCAGGGTGCTAACTGTGTTTTTCTCATTTCTAAGCCTGATCTATGCCAAACTGCATAGGCACAGCCTTTGGTTAGCTTTGTGATCTGGGGAGAGAGAAAGAAGCTTATATTCTTTATGCGTTCTCTTCTAGTTTAATTGTTGATAACTATTTGTAAGTAGTTTGAAAAATATTCCATGGGAACAAATAATCGTCTATGTACTGATCAAAGACAAAGAGATTGCGGACTAGGACTTTATGAGTCCTCATCTTTGGTGAGCAAGGTCCTCATCTTTGGAATGGCAAGAGGAACTTCTAGCCCATCTAATCTTCCTTTACTACTTGAGCATAGACCTACAAAATACAGCAAGAATGTAGGGGAAGATAATATTATCAATATATACTCTCAAATCCATACACTATATTAACCTATATACATTCTTCTACAGGAGACGGCTTAGCTGAAAACATACTCTGCCTGAAATCCAGCTTGAACTGTAATACACATTTCCTATACCTCCCTTTTGTGAAAGAAATATAGACCACTTTTACTGACGCTTCTCTTACAATGGACAATTCTTTGTAGGCACAAGAGAAGTAAGCTTTGACGACCCATATGAGGAAAAAGTGGCCTTTCCCTAGCCACTGAAATACCCTAATCAGTTTTCATTACATTTTCTTCATGCTCATTTAGACCATTGCTGCACTGCAGAAATGGCAATGAATGGTTTTAGTGCATTAATTTAAACTAGAATTTCCTTTCTTTTTATATTTATTTCCTTTTAATTTTGTTCTGTATGCAAGAACTATAAAGGCCTCCAGGATTCTGAACATTCATGAACAAGTGGTAAGTTTTGTATTGCAGTAGCTGAACAGAGTATGTAATTTGAATTCCATAGCACTGTGCATAAAGCAAAAAGATTTAGTCAAGGTTTTGGTCTTGCATAAGGTATTTTTTTTCCTTGTGCATACAAAATTGAATTATCTCAAATCAAGCCTTTGTTTGATACACTGGCTTTCCAATTATTTTGTAAGGAAAGGACAAGATTACCACAGTGTCTCTGAAAGGTCAGAAGCTTGATTAACTGTTTACCTGCAGAAGATCATAATTTCTACAGCCTCTCTGCTGTTTTGTCTCATTTTATAAGTTTAAGTAATAACGTAATTATAACCTTTGGGAAAAACTAATTCTTGAAAGAGAAATGCCTTTTGATGTGATCAGCCATAGTATTTTGTAGTTGTTAAGCATAATTGATGTTGTTTTAATGTTAGTGTTTAATTACATAAGAAAAAACTGTAGGCTTACATAGAACTGTATTCTATTCAATATTGAAGTGACACTTATTTTATTGCAATTTTAATTAAATTTTAGAAAGGGAGAGGCTGTAGAAACATGACATGAAAGTGATGTTTTCACTTGGTGGTATTTCTTTTCCTAATGAAAAAGTCCTATTCTCAGTTATACTGCTGTTCTCAATAATAGAGTTAAAACTTCATTGCTCTTAAGAGATACCCTTGGCACAAAGCAATCCTTGAAGGAAGTATGAAATTTTCTGAGTAGAAGAAGGTGAAAAAGAGAGTGAGCACTATAACTAGCTGGATATGGAATGGTGTGGTATGACCAATTTCAGCAGAGCTTGTAACATAAGCCAAGTATTTGAATAAGATTTCTTAAATGGCAATCTAATTAAAAATTGTAGGCAGAATACTTATGCCATCCTTTGTTTACCTAAAATAACTAAGGTTACTGGTACTTCCAGTACCACCTGGTACTCCCCAGCTGGCTTGTCTGCTTTTAACTTTTCCTTTAGCATTTTACGTTTGAGGCTGTTCCTCTATTTATTATTTAGAAAAGAGGCTGAAAACTAAGGAAACTGTGAAATGGGATGTATGTGGTAAAACTACAAAGACCTGATACTTCTCGGCTTCTAACTTAACCTAGTAACTTCACAGGAAATTATTCCTGGACAAATGGGGTATCTTCATTATGAGTTTTCTGTTAAAGTGTTATTAGCATATACAATAAGCCTCCAGTTTAGTCGCTTTAATAGCATCAGAATCCTGAGGAGTGAGCCAGTTATCATGAGTTGCTTTCTTTGGTTGGGCAGAAAGCAATGAGGAAACAAGAAAAACAGAAGAGAGCTAATGTGTTTCACCAGACCTAAATAATAGTGTGAAATTATATTGAACTATATACAATTTTAACTGTGGTTGTACTTTGGAAATTTTTTCCTCTAAAAATAGTTCTGTGACGTCTATTATGTTTCATTACTTTCCATGCCAAATTTGCTCAAGCAACAAGTAAAATGAAAGAGGGAAGGAGGTATCTGAGATGGTGACCTTTAAAAGTAATAGCATCTTTTAATGTGTCATATGTGGTTTCTGTAGAAATTGGCAAGCAAGCCAATGCTGTGTAGATAAAACCTTAGTGATGTGTGATTCATTACAATTCAATGAACTGTGCAAAAGATGAATATGGGAAAAATTTAGCACTTTGATGTGCAGGAAAGTTCCTCAGAGGGATTTATTTTCAAATAAGTTTAAGAATGCTCCATTAAACTTCTCAAAGATGACAGGAAGTTATGCCAAGGTAACTAGGTCCCCTAAATGAGAGCAATAGCAAAGAAATTAAAAGGAACTTGCCACATGCTTTGATGCTGCATTGGTATTCAAAAACAACTTGAAAACCTTGAAATATAAATGCAAGACAGAAGTGTTGGGACAGGGTCCCACACTGAACACAGGTACTCTAAAAAGAAAGTATTGAAGCCACCCCTCTAGATTTTCTAGTGATCGATTTCTTGGAGAAACCCTAAGCAGCAGCTAGAATAAGAGATTATAATTAGAATGAGTTATAATGCACTGAGTAACTGGCTGAGAGGAATCCCAAGGTCACATAAACAGTTGACAGCAAATGCAAAAACTGAACCTGGTATCTCAACTTTTGTGCTTATTCTTAGCTACAGTCTTATCATTTTTCTGAAGCTTTGTAGCATTTTTGTCTTACCCTGAGTGAAATGTGTTACCTCGTGCCAGAACTCTGCTTGTGGAAACTGTAATGCATGACTTAAGTTCCAAGGTTAGTTTTCCTGCTATTTTATTAACAATACTATCGACGCTGTACTATAACAATAGTAGTGAAGCTCAAATCATCAAAGGCCTAGATACTCACCTACTGATTGTTTGAGATGTAGCAAACATTTCATTTCTTATAATGCTTCATAAGCTCCAAAAAGGAAATAAATTTAACCTTCTCAACACCTTGAGGAGACTGGTGGATGAATTTTATTACCTCTGTTTTAAAGAGGAGCAAATGAGACTGAAAAGATTGCAGAAGACCAAGTTTAGAACTTAGACCTTGTTATGGGTTTGTGTGGGGCGGTTTTCCTTGGTGGCAGGGGAGGGGGGCTGCAGAGGCGGCCCCTTTAAGAGGTTGCTGGAAGAATTCGCTGCCCCAAAATGTTGGACCCGCGCGCCAAAATGTCGGACCCGCCTCTAGGCGGGGAGTGACGGTGGTAGCGCCTCTGGGAAACATATTTAAGAAGGGGAACCGGTAGTGTGGGGGGGGAAACCTGAGAGGAACATCGCTGCCGACACTGGAATCATGGAAGTGGAGGGGGAGGAGGAGGAGCCTGAGGAGGCTGATGGCCCTGCAGCCCAGGGGGGTGAACGGTGGAGCGGAAGCTCCCGAAGATGGCCGTAACCCCATGGTAAAAACCGCGCTGAAGCAGCATGAGACGGGAGAGCAGCCCGCGGAAAAGACCCGCGCCAGGGAAGTTTGTGAGGAACTGAAGCCCGCGGAAAGGACCCGCGCCAGGGAAGTTTGTGAGGAACTGCAGCCCGCGGAAAGGAACCACGTTGGAGCAGGGAACGAGAGAGGAATCTTCCCCCTGAGGAAAGAAGCGGCAACGACGATGTGTGGCGAGCTGACTCAACCCCCATCCCCTGTTCCCCTGCGCCGCCGGGGGGAGGAGGTAGACAGCATCGGCAGTGAACTGAGCCGGGAAGGCGGGAGGGGTGGGGGGAGGTTGTTCTGATGTTTGGTTTCCCTTCCTAATACCCTTGTGTTTTGTTTCTGTTTTGATTTGTAGTAAATTAAATTGATTTTGTTTCTTCCCCAAGTTGAGCCTGTCTTTTGCCCGTGACCATAAGTGGGGAGTGATCCCTCCCAGTCCTTGTCTTGACCCACGAGCCTGCCTTTGTATTTTCTCCTCATCCCAACGTGGCCAGGGGAGGGGGTGGGGGGTGAGCGAGCGGCTTCGTGCTGCTGTGTTACCGACTGAGCTGACCTGAAACCACGACAGACCTTGCTACCTAGCTTGGACTGTGTTCAATGGGAATATGTGCTATTTTTTCTAGCAGAGAGAGAAATAATCTCATTACAAGTCACAAATAAACTCAGTTCTTCTGTGTATTTTTAGATAGCTGACAAACTTCTTGTAAATATCAGAGCTACTTGTAGGCCATCCATAAAGGAAGGAGTAGCAGTTATTTCCCCCAGTTTATCTTATCAATTTGCGGCTTGTGCGGCTAGTTTTGGAGCTCTTAAATACAATAAATATGCAGCAAGTAGAACTGATCCATAGTTTTAAAGATACACACATCCAAAAATTACACTATTTGAAAACTGGAAAATAGCCGACTAGTTTGAATCAGTTACATTACTAGCTTAATGAACAATAAAAAATGTGGCAAACATCTGCTTTGATTTATGACAAATCACACAGCTAGAGTGTGGAAATCTGGGGTAGATTCATATTCTAAGGATCAGTTCCTGTACAGTTTAGATGATATTATTCCATCTTCAGTTAAACACAGACTTACATAGTTATTCTTGTGGACTGATAATATTAAAAATAATCAGGCTAGTATCAATTACTGGAAAACAAGGTTATTTTAAAGATTTTTGTAACCATGAATCTGAGCTGGAAGGCAATCTTGGCATGTTCACTATGAATGACCTTCTATGGTCAACTGTATTTTAGGATACAAAAGGCCCTAATGTCTTTCAGAGGATATAGCAAAGTCTTGCAGCTTCTTTTTATAATTAATTTCTAAACTGAAATTTTGTCTTCACCTATTAAAAAAACTTTACCTACCTAACATTTTTTTGTGATAGCAATACAGAAACTCCAGGGAAGAAGAAATTATCAGATAATACAATCTGCAGTTTTCAAGCCTGTCAGCAGATTTTCAAGACTCAGCAATATCAACAAGCCATAGAAGAGTAGTGTGCCTTACGTTATATCCCAATTATATCAGAATTAGTAAGATGCAATCTCCTTTCAGATTTTTGTACGTTGGGTTTTTTTTTTTACCAAAGTGGTAGAAAGCTGCCATTCCATGTTGTGACAGAGAACTATGTGCTGTAGATAAACCAGACACTTGAGAGCTTCTTTGAATCTGATAAATTGTTACTTTATTTCTAACAAAGAGTAAAACAGCAAATAGGTTTGCCTGATACTGATAATGTCATTTAGACATACACAAAAAGATAAGAAAAACCCCTAAACCCCAAAAGCACAACATGACTTAAAATGAACTTGTGTATACTGCAATCTTTTTGGACGTGATGCAAACAGAACTATGTAAACACAACTGAGTAGGTGTTTCAGACATTTAGCACTTATTTCTCCCATTTCTTGCCCACTCCCCCCCAAAAAAACCCAAACAACCCTGGAAACAAAAAATAGATTTTGTGGTCAAGAAAAGTAGGTCAGTATAATTCTGGTTGAGACACAAGTGTGTCAGGGTGCAGTGTCACATTATGCTCTGAGGGGAGACACTACTACTGCACAAGTGTAAACGTGCTGAAGGCAATCTCTTGTTCCATGTGAGACTGACATCTGTTTTAAAGACAAACACCGAAGGGACCAGTGTCTGTAGTCTCTGCTGCTGGCCCACTTGCATGGGCAAATCACATGGGTTGGTCTCCTGGAAGAGAAAGAAAGGTGGACTGTAGAGAAGGACTTAGGAGTTTCTTGACAGAGAAGAGAGAAGAGCTCAAGGGTATTAATCAATGACCATACCTTAAGACTTGGAGGAAAAAGAAATTCAGCCCAGCATAAACTGCTAACTAATTGGGTTTTTTTGCGTGGCAAGGTAAGCCTTACAAAGGGGGCAGGTCTTTTCTTGTTTACAAGACCTGAATCTTTCAAGTATTTTAAGTTACTGTGGTTGAAATTCCTTTTCTAAGTGAGCATTCATTAGCATTCTTACTATTCTGAAAGGAAGCTAGGCTTAGCTGGAAATCTTAGGCAAATCTGTGATCGGATGACTCTGTGAGTCATTAGGTTACAATCCAGAAAGGCTATGGCCAAAAAGGGTGTTAGTATACTTACCTGAATCACATCTGTGTACTAACTTGGTTTGGAAACATAAGGGTTCCTTTGTGAGTAATTGGGAATGAACTGAGCCAGATGCAGCAAAAGCAAGCAAGAACATAATTAATTTCTTTAGGTTATCTAAATAAGCAAAAGCAAAAGTCTGCTGATTTGCTTGCATAATGCAAGTTTAGGAGGTAAAATTAACCACATTTTTCTGGTACACTGGTATTTAGGCATCTGATAATTAGGACTTGCAACAGGATGTTCAGAAGTGCTTGGGCACTGGTGGTATTGGTTCTGTAATGCTGACCTTCAAACTTCTAATTGTTTTGATTGGGAGCTGGAGAGTGAAAAAGTTGTTTACATTCAAAATTGTGATCCTGAAACCTCATTTTACTACTACGGCACCAACAGTTTTTAACAGCCTTACTATTAGTACATCTATTTAGTAAGGCTGTATTTAGCATGTAGTAAGCAGTCTTTGAAGCAGGAAAAAGAACTCGGGTTTACTTGCTCCTAAATGAGCACTTCAATTACTGGCCTATTTTTCTCAGTAAATCTTGGCTTGTTTTCTGCTTCAGCCCGGTGGCAGACCTCAGACTTCAGCTACAACAGTGTGAGCCTTCTGCTACGTTCTTGGATTTAATTAGAAAAAATCAGAACTGATACATCAAGAGGAAGATGCATATGTACACCGACGGGAGTACATGAAGGTACTTTTCAGTCTCATTTTGCGTAACAAAAAGCTAGTTTCAGCTGGGTGCAAGTAATTCACAGCTGTGAGCGAGTTCCTAGAAGTGGAGAAGTTATGTGCATTACTGAAAGCTTCGTGATTTTCTTTATTTATTTGTTTAAAGCAAGTGATCACGCAACAGCTGTGCCACGACCGTCAAGCAATACTGCTTCCTCGCACCTGCAGCGCCCGCTCTGAGCGTGGCTCCGTGTGCTGCCAGACGTGACAGAGGGAAGAAGCCCTTTGCTCGCTGGCCGGGTTGCCTTGCAGCCCGCGGCTCCCAGGCAGGGAGGGAAGGAGGGAGCCAGCCCCGTCGCCACCCCAGCCCCGGCTGCGGGTCGGGGAGGTGGCACGGGCGACTGTGAAGCGATGCGCTGCGGCAGCCAAGCACTCCCGGCGCCAAAGCCGGCGGCTGCAAGCGGGCTTCCTCCTGACTCTCCGAGAAATATGCTGCCCGGCGAGCACGCCCTGAGCACCCGCCCCGGCGGCCCGGGCGCGGAGCGGCAGGCGCTCCCCGCCCGCGCCTAGGTGCGGCCGCCTTCCGCGGGAGCGAAGGAAGGAGGGAGCGAGGGAGGGAGGGAAGGAGGGAAGGAGGGAGGGAGGGAAGGAGGAGGGGAGCTCCGCGCCGCGGGCGCGGTTTGCGGCTTGCCGGGGAGCAGCGCGGGGGTGGGGTGTGGGGGCAGGAAGGAAGGACGGAAAGAGAAAGCGAGCAAGAGAGCGAGCGGAGAGCCGGGGAGAGAAAAGAAAGCTGAAGCAGTCTAAAGTCCTGCTCTTTCTTATCCCGGCCTCCCCCTGCCCCCTTCCCCCGCTGCTTT
>VYZV01038493.1:151700-163488 GCA_013401275.1 Pandion haliaetus | reverse complement strand
TTTGCACAATGTCTCTATGTGTATAAAGTTTGTATCTACAGGGACAGAGTTCACATCAGCTGAGTCTGTTTCTCTGCTGATTTGTGTTCTGTCCTATAGCTGTAGTAAATAAACTTCTCTTCTGACTTGATCTAAACTGTGTTGCCTTTTTTCAATGGCAGAACCGATAAAACACTGTCCCTAAAAATCCAGTTATCAAGCTTTACTTGTACAATACCACTTAGAATTAGGGTTTTATGACTTCTTTTTTCTAATTCACCTTCAGNCTAATTCACCTTCAGACAATTATTTCTGAAAGTTTTCTTACAAATACTGCTATTTTTACATTCAGATAAAATTCGTATCTCCAGAGGTACCAACACAAAACCTTTTACAAGTCAAGTCTTACAAATAAAATACAAGTGAGATTTTAAATTATGACAAAAATCCTGTTGCTGTTCCTCTGCAGCAGTGACTTGTCCATGCGTATAACTATCTTCTCCCTTTTTTTGTTTATTACATTAAATGAGGCTTTCCCTTTTGAAGAGTGAAGAGTTAGACTGCATAAGCTTTTTTCAACATTCCAACAATGTGAAACACTGTTGCTTTTTTTTAGGTACCCTAGATATTGTATATGACAAGATTTCTGTTACAGAGACCACCAAATTTGTTGTAAAAAATACATGAAAAATGTGCTTTTTAATGAACCATGAGCAGTTTTAAAATAATAGCCCACCAAGCTACAATTTTCCCTTCATGTGGTTGTGTTAAGAATGTTTGTGTAGTCCTGATGCTCAGTTTTATCTCTTCATCTGCTCTTCTGCTAGGCCACTGATTCCTCCAGAAGACCACACAAAAGAAGCTCATGTCACATCCTTCAGTGCAGACAGGTTGGCATTGCTGGAGCGAATACACCTAGCCAGAGTCATCATTGAAAGCTTGAAAATCCCTCCCGAGAGCATCCAGATTACACCAAGAAAGAAAGGTTTAATGGGGAAGCCTCCAAGGCCTGTATCAGTTAATAAGTGGTAAGGGGGATTATTTCTCACCAGCTTGTTACTTGTGCCTTCAAGGTAGCTTTCTCTGAGGTCTGTTGTGTAGCCTAGCTTACCTAAGCTCTCCAGGCTTCTGAGGTCTTCCTATTTCTCTGCTCCGCTCAGGAAATTGTATACCGTAGACTTCTGAAAGTTAGAGATGTGAATAATTTATCCTGATGTGGGCTCACTGCAGGCAGGGCTTTTTCTGGGATTTTGGGGGAGGTACAAATGTGCACTGTGAATGGCAGTACGTTGAAAACAAAAGGTTTTTTTGTTGGGGGAGAATCTGACATATATGTAATCTGTTGAAGGCATTCATAAAATAGGTAGTTCAATTAATCTAAAAAAACAGAGTAACAATAAATTGTGGATATGAAGCTTGGCTGCTATGTTCAGTTTCATTATGTACATAGATTTTTGATGGATTGTGATCATCCATTCACTTTTTTTTCATAGTACCTTCTTTGTTGAGTACCACTTTCCTGTGGGAGCCTCCAAGGATGAAAAAGGACAGGTCTCCATAAAAACAGAAGTAATTCGAATAGCTTCAAGTAAAATCAGAGATGATGGTAAGAGCATTATTTTTCCCCCTTGTATTTAGTATTGTTGACTCCTCCATCTCTTAGAAATTATTTAGTAGCATTTTCTGTGTATTTTCTTTCCTGCCTGAAAAATACAGTATGATTAGTGGCACCTGTGCCAGCAGAGTTGCTGCGCTGCAGGTAGTGGAATGGTCCTCTCAGGGAGAAGGAAGCTAAGTGATTTTTTTTTTTTTTTTGGCTTCCAAGAAGTATTCATACTGGGATTTTCAAATTTCTTTTCCTAGGGACATAATAGCAGGTCAGTAAGCCCATTCCTTCATTTCCACATAAACCCAATATCCTTTCTGCAATAGTATGAGGATGACAAAGTACTTTTAGAACTATCAGAGATACTTACATCTCAAATAAATAGTTTTTTCCGATGTTGAAGTATGTCACGTAATACCTGCAAGAGCTCAGAGACTCTGATGGATCCAAGAGATCTTGAGTCCTGTGCTCAAATCAGTAGACATTAATCTCTCTACTGAGAGTCACCAGTGTTTGTATCCCTGAGAACAATTTATGTTAATGTTTCTCTCCTCAGTGAGCAGAGAATGCTGTATGAGCAAGATCCTTTCTGCCCAGTCTTCCCAGAAACTGGAATGCCAGGATCACTTTCAAATGCCTCTCCCATATGGTCATTCATTGGCTTTGCATCTTTCTGAGTGGCACTTGAGAGATTAGGGGTAATTCTCCGTTCTCTTGTATATTCTCCATTTGTGTCCAGATAAAATATCTAATTCTTCTGAACCTTAGCTCTTTGTAATACAAAGATAATACAGCCTCCTGCACTTTGTCCTGTGTGGTTAGATTCCAGCTCTTTGAAACCTAGAAAAAGAGAGAGGGCTGAAAACAATTTGAAGAAGCCGTCAAGTCAATCCACTGTACCATTAGCTTTCCTGAGAGCTATTTATCTCACTTATTAAAGATGCCCAGTGGGAAAAATTCCATAGCCATCCCAGGCAAGCTGTAGAAGTGCTGCGCTTCCTGTGAGAAAAATTTCCATATGTCTAACCTGAGTTTTTGTCATCACAAGAATACTTACTTTATCCATTGTGAACAAGGAAAGCATACTATTTCAACACTGTTACTGTACTTGTTCTTGTCTTTTCTAAACTACATGCCAATTCATTCAGTCTTTTCTTGCAGATACTACTTTTCTCCTGAACCTGTGATTATTCTTGCAGCTCAGCTTTGGCTCTCTCAAGATATATCTTGAAATATATTGCTCGAAATGAGACAGGGTTCTCCCACTGAAGAAGGGAAAATTGCACTGGGTGCTAGGATGACAGAGACCTGGTATCAACTGCAGCCTTTAGACGCTGTTAAAAGTATTAATTTTGTTGTGCTGCCCTCCTGCTATTTTTTGGCCTTGGAAAATGAAGAACAGTTTACTTTGGGCTTGGTGTTAATAAGTAATGCAAAGTTAAATGATTGTGTGTGTAACAGAGCAATCTCCACAGGAAGGTTTATTTATATTCAGTTAATTTTGAATATTTGTTGCACCTGTGAGTAACAAAAAAAAAAAAAGTAGTAAGTTACTCGCAGACTTGTAACATAATTTAATAGATTGAAACCTTGAGAGATTCTTGTTGAGGGTTCCAGCGACGGCCCTTCCCCCTTGAGCTCCCAGCCTTGCTTGATCTTTGATTCTGGCAGATGTGCAAATGCTCTCTGTTTGTCCATCCTTCTCGGAAGTGACATCACTTTCCCCTCATACCTTCTGAACTGCATGTGCCTCTACTCACCCTGCATGTTCTCTGCAGAGACTGAAGATTTTTCTGTTTCTGATCAAGCTCAAAAGACAGGTTAGATCTGAATCCAGTTAAGAGCTCACAAGTCTCTGTCTTCCTTGCAGTAGTGAAATTTCAGCAGCGGTTTGTGTTCCCTGTCCATTTTGGTGGAACAATGATAGAGCACTGGTGGAGCTCTGACCTTGCTTTTAAAATCTACATGAGAAAAAGCACACAGAAAAAGGTACGTATTAAACGTTGTTTATACTTTGTATATTGAAAAGCAAAGAAATTCTTTGCATTTCTGTTTCCTACAAATACTTACGCAGACAGCAGTGTCTTTTCTAAGTCTTCTACAATGCTTCATTGCAATTGCTGCCATCTCAACCATCAGAGGCAAAACAAAGTAACGTGGCTTGACTGAGATCACTACTCTGCCTAGGCTAAGGGGAATAATATGAGCTCTGAGAAAGTGGTGTAACTTGTGCATTTGGAGGGGAAAAAAAGCATCTTTCATTTGGGTAGAAATATTTGCATAATCATCTGCATGTGATGAAGTCAGTGAGAGGTGTTAACTTAGCTTATGTTTTGTTTTAATCAACACCAAAGATATCTGCCCATCTGTTCTAATGGGAGCTTTTCGTTTAAGGGGTGAATAAATTGCATCTTCAAGTATGGAAGTTTTGCTCAGTTACTAGGATTTGGAACGTTCATTTTTGCATTATCCTGGAACTGCTTACTGTAGGTACTGGGAGAATTTTCCTTATTGTTGTCCTAGTGATACTTGAAACTGGAACTAAGGGAAACTTTCCTACAAATCCCCATTGGTAAAAGTAGTGATGTAGGAGTGAGGAGTGACTGACCGTGGCTTCGCTGAAGGCTTTTGTTTCATGTTACGCCCTTAGTTCTTTAAACCTGACAGAAATCTTGCAAAATCGATTCTTTTTCTGCCCTCAGCCAGTGGCCGTTGGCTCAGCAGCACTTCAGTTACGCAAGATTATCCAGTCTGAGTTGCTCACTGTCAGCTGTGAAATACCTGTGGAAAAAGAGAGAGATCAGACACAAGTTGGACCGCTAAAGGTATGTGTTTTACTGTATGGAGTTTGAGTTAAACGACCTGTTGTTACTAAGTTTGGCTGCATATTCTCTCTTTTTGAAATTTTTCCTCCTCTTTCTTTTCTCTCTTTGTTTTAATTTGCCAGGTCTCAGATAGGAAGGTTTGTAAAACCAATGCAAGATAACATGAACCCTTTTTTCCCTTAGGGTTTTGGAGAAATATTTTGAATGTCCTGCATGTCTAAGGATGTTGCTGTTTGATGTTCCCCCGGCTGCAGGGTAAAACAAGGGTCAAGAAGCTAAGGCTTGAATACCAAACTCACTCTACAGGCAGATTTTGAGTGGCACGTGTTCAGGGCTGGGAGCTGTGGCTCCTGCTCCACAGGTGACATGAGCTGAGGTCTCTCCTGCCACAGAGGCCTGATGGTCCCTGTCATTGGTACCACCTTGTCACTTCAGGAGTTATCTTCTCCAGCCAAAGTTTCTACCAGCATGCTCAACTTCTGATTGAGAAGAATTAACAGTTCTGCACAGCACATTTGAGAGATTTTCCAGTTCTGAGGATAAACAGCTCTCTAGATTAGCAAGTGAAGGTTTAAGAGGGTATTTGGGAATTTTACATTCAGCGTTCCTAAATTATTCCTAGAAAACATGAGCATGGACTGCTTCTGTCACTTTGTAATTCACGAGTTGAGTAACGTTCTCTGTCATAGGGGCTGTGAAACTTCTTCCAGAGAAGCCATTCAGCAGAGCTGCCAGTAGAGGAGCTGCAGAAGGGTGAAACATAAAATGTAGAGGTTAGGTGTAGGAGGAGTTAATTGAAGGCAGGAGGAGAAATGGTGTGTTGTGCAGGAGAGAATGGAGTGGAACAGGGTGTGAAAGGAGAAGAGCGGAAGGAGGTGTTGTGGGGGATTAATGAACTGAAGTTCCATGCAAGAACTTACAGAAGGGGAAGCTAATATTTAAATAAAACTGATTTTGGTCGCCCTGTCTCCTAGGTTTCACTTGCTCAGTGTAAAACCTGCCTATCGGAAATATATGTATGTCCAGCTATTCTGGCATGGGGGGTAAGGGATGTCAGCTATTGAGTCCACTTCGCATTTCTTGGGTTCTCTCTGACAGATGGCCTTGAACTCCTTGTCTTTGGACGTGTTCTTTATACCCTTTAGGAGTAGATACTGTTTGGGATCTTTTGCTGCAATATCTTGTCTCATCCCTCCTAAGTTATAGGCAAAATTCTTGAGTCTGATTATTTTGTTTTCCTTATTTGGGCATTTTATGGCTCCAGTCCTTTTCTTTATCCTGTTACCGTATCTTCTGGGCTTCAGTTTGTTCCTCCCCTTCTTGCTGTCTTGTCATGTGAATGAATACAGCAGATCTATGATACTTGTAGCAATTAACACTTGCAAATTAACACTTGCAATTCCTTTAACCTTTGTTCTGGCGTTTCTTCCATTGCTTTCACACACATACTTTCATTCATACCAATCTAACTATTTCATCTGCAAATCTTGACAACATGAAGAGGCAATTCAAACGTAGGACAGAGTGTTAAAAAATAAAACAAAAGCCAAGAAACCCAACCTCAGAAAAAGAAGACCACAAATGCAGTGGAATATGTAAACCATTGGAGAGAAAAAGGAGGCCACAGAAGGGAGAGGAGTTAGGGGCAGCTAAAATCAGCAGGGAATGTAAAAGGGAAAGAGCAGTGAAAGAAAATATTTAGAGAGAAACACTTCTTTTTAATAATTTTTCTCAAGCAGCAAGTGCTGTAGCAAAGTGGAACAAATGACAGTTGTGATACTTTGTCACAGTACTTTTCACCTTGGCTAGGTAGGTGTTCATTTTTCAGTCAGCTTTGTGATTGGTTTTAACTTTTTCCTTTATTCAGCTGTAACTGTATGTTTTTGTACTTGAGTTACTGCTTTATTGGATAAAACCGCATGCAGTTTATTTTGCAGTGACAGTTGTAGCTTGTAACCAGCATGTGTCTAAAGGTAAGCTTTCTGGGTGATGATCTAACACAGCTCTTGAACAAAACATGCCATGCATTTTCCTGAGTTTGTGTTGCAGTCTCTTGTCTTTGTATGGGGCATGTCTTCTGATCAGCCCGCTTTGCCTTGCACAATGCAGGTATCCTTAGAGCTTGCAGCTGACAACAAAGACTTCACCTGCACCGCTGCCAGGTCAGCTATGGCTGTGCAGCAAGTCCCAGCTCACGTTGTAAGAAGTCCGCGGCTAGAATTCCAGGAGCCCAACAGGAAGAGTGTAAATGCAGAAAGCCCTCGCTGCTTGAAACTTAACAACTGTGAGGACTCACAGAAGACAGGAGCAGCCAGCATAAACGTCATGCAGCCATTGCAGGCTGTACCAACCTCTGTAGCCCGTAATTTGATGACACAAATTACTGCTTCTGAGGAGGATGGATTGTTACTGCATGTGCTGTTGATGGTGCCTGATGGGAAGGATTTTGTTGCTGAAGACTATGGGCTCCACAGCTCTTGTAATGTGTATTTGAACTGCAAGCTGCTCAGCTCTGAGGAGGCAACAAGATCTGCTGTCGTATGGGGCACAACAAAACCTGCCTTTAATTTTTCTCAGGCAAGTCACATGTCTTTGTTTAACACTGATTGAAATGTGCTATTCCACACTGACAAACATATTTCAAAGCTAAGTTACTTTTATATATGTAGGAACTTCTCTTCTTGGCCCTGTCCAGTATGTTAAAAGTATTTTCGGTATCGTTTTGGCTGCATTGCACGGTTTGAAATGCAATTCCTTGGAACATCCAAATAATAAATGAGACTTCTGAATTACAAAAGAAAAAATGTCAGAAAAGTGTAGGTCAAAACTGAAAAAAAGTTGACTTCTCCTTTCTTCCATTTTGGCAAGAAAACACATTGTTAATGGCATATTCATGGCATCCTAATATGTAGATGTAGATTTTTTTTTTTGTTTGTTCCACTGCACGGTGTTCTTCTCAATGGCTATATCAGCACAGAAGTGTGGGTTACTGCCCTCATACGGGCCAGAGCCTTCCCCAGGCAAACAGCAGAATTTCAAGCATTTAATAATGTTACGAGTTTGTAATTTTATTACGAACATTTTTCTTTGGAAATGACAGGATGTTCAAATGCATTCGTTTTACTTTTAAAAACACCTAGTGATTTGTGAGACTCCTTAGTCTTTAGCTGAAGGAGTGAAATGTAAAAACATTTCAAAAGACATCTGAAACAGTTGTCTGAAATTATTTATCTGTTGCTTAGTAAACAGCAATCGCTTGTTTAGTAAACGTAGCAATAGCTTCCAGTGCATTCTGTGTACTAATTCTGCATTAAACTCTTTCAGGTGATGCCTTTTTCATTGACTTCCAAACACTTGGAGCGACTGAAGAACAACGTCATGATTATTGAAGCATGGAACAAGATGGGAAGCCCCGGTTGTGACAGACTGCTAGGATTAGTGAAACTTCCTCTGCATCAGTTTTACATCTCATTCAAGTAAACATCTTTGTTCCATATTTTACTGCGTTGGGAAATATCCTAACTGATGCTCAGAGAAAGAAGGGAAGGATGGTGTCTATGGTTTGTGTGGAAGGGTTCATAATTATACTTCAGAGCAAAGGGCATTTTTGTCTTGCCAAGCTTCCTCTGGCACTTTCCTACACTGAGTGGTATATGGGTAAGTTACACTGTCCTTGTACAGAAATACAAGTAGACTGTGAGAAATAGAGACACTGTGCTGCATCAGGCTTGGAGCCAGGTTAACTTGTGGTCCTGTGAAAGAGTAATACTGTAAGAGATCAAAGTGACTGCATGGGAAAAGTAAGTGTGGTTTTCCATTGGTGATTTTCCAAGGTTACAACTGATGGAGTGATTTTGTTCCTGATTATGCTCAGCATAGATCCCATTGCTAGGGATGCTGTCAGTTTGCACAGCACAGATTAGTGCTTGTGGTATCTAAAAGGTCTCTAAATACTTCATGTTTTAATTGTCTCATCTGATGGGTCTCTCCAGACCTCTTTGTTCTTTTTGGTTCAGTGTTTTGGCTTCTTGTTCAATAAAACACCTGCTTAAAGCAAATTAAATTGATGGAAATACTGGACAGAAGAGATTCTTTGTAATGTGAAGGATTAATTCCTTTTATTTTGGTCAGACTAGTGATAGGTGGAAATCAGATGGTGCTGGAACTGACTGGCCACTACTTTGTTAATTATTAGTGTGTCATATGTATCTTTTTTTTTCAGTGATCCACTCTAGTTTACTTGTGTTTATCTTCTTTGTATTATTAGAGTTTTTTATATTTCTCTCAGAGACTGTCCCTGTTCCTTCCTTTTTTCCTGGCCAAGTCCATTCCCAGAGGCTTGTAACTGCCTTATAAAAATATCTTATGGCTACAGTATGTTAATAGGAGTCTTGTTGCCATTCATCACCTTGCTCACAGATTTCTAGGCTGGCTTATAGCTAAGGCCATGTTAGGTTTTGGAGAGCTGTGCTTTCTCATTGCTGAAAATAGCTCACGGATCTGTGCTTTGTGAAGACTAATGTAATTAAGATGGATTTTTGAGGAACGGAGATAGATTGGTTTCTAACTGCACTGAAAGTCCCATCTAAAATGAGCTTTGTGTGATCGTGTTCATATTCAGATGGCTCATTCTCATGCTGGGTCTTTTTGGTTTTTGTTTTTTGTTTTAATCTGTTCTAGAGATCCAAAGATTTCTCACCTGCTTCTTCGAGCTCAGTATCCAGTGGTTGCTGTGGACAGCTATATGCCTGTGATAGATGTTTTTACTGGCAGTGGAAGTGGAAGCCTGAGGGTCATTCTGGCGATGGGGTCAGCTGATCAAATAGTGGCACTGCAAAGGCTAAAAAATGAAGAAGGAATGGTACCTCCTGTCACACAGCGGCCTTCCCACTCTCTGGACCCTTCTCCTACAAAGCCCGCAATGGTATTGATCAGTAAATTCCCTTGCTGTTAAAGACACGTGAAAAGGATTTTACCAGTGGGTTCATTAACAGACCAGTGATCCCCAATCTCTTTTGATGCCGTAGCCAATTTTGTTATAAATGGTTATGTTCTTTGCAGAATTATATTGGTTTTACTTTTTTCTTACCCACTTTCCCTCACCAGTCTGACATTATTGCCCTTTTTACTGCTCTGCATATCCATTGCTTCTATCTACATGACAAATGCAGTAAAAAAAAAACCCCAAATTAGAGAAGATCTTAATTCTCACAGCCTTATTCTGTACCATACAGGTTTTGCCACTACCTTTGAGCTGGATGTGTAGGAACCTTCATGCTTTTTATGTGCTGTGATTTTTTGGCTTTTGCAGAAAAAGAAAATAATTGCTATCAGGCTTTTGATATTTCTGTGAACTTTAGGAGGAAAATGGCAGATAGGGGTTCTGCCCCGTCTCGGGCTTCTTAGAATCTTATGTTCCCAGTCCTCTTGCATGCTGTTTCCTAAAGAGTCATCCTTTCCACGTGGATTTCTTTTCTTTTATTAGCAGTTAGACCAAGAAGGGGAAGACCTGATGGAACATGTATTTGAGATCCATGTGGAGAGTGTGAAAGGACTCACTCCGTTACAGTCCACCGTCTGGGGAGAGGCTGACTGCTACGTACAGTACTATTTCCCAGTTCAAGAGGCTGGTTGTGGTGCACTGCAAGGAACTGAATTGCATAAGGATGGCAAGTTTCTTTTATGAAACATCCTTATTTAGAGCATTGCTTTAGTTAAATATTGTTTAGTTATGTTCTCTCTGCTTAGGTAAGAGAGTTTGTATTTCGCTGAGCTTCCATAATGCAGCCAATGCTTGCTTTCCTCAGAAGAGCTGCATACAACTGTACTTGGCCTGTGTCAGTAAATTAAAAACCTGCTTTGACTGAGGCAGATGGCAAAGTTCCGAGCAAAAAAGGATACCTAGTTCTGAATCTCTTCGCTTGGTACCTTTTTGTTAAAGATCTTAGAGGAGTTCACAACTGATCCTGCAAAGATGCAAGAACAGATTCGCAGGGAATACTAAGGTTGTATGCAGTTAAATTCAACAAAGGGTTTGCATACACAAGCTTTTCAAAATGCTCATTTTCATGGATACACCAAAAGAAGTCTTTCCTGTTTTAGATCATTGGGATTATAAAGGAGTATTTAAATAATTGCAGTTGTAGAAAAGAACTTAACATTGACTTTGAGTGTTTTGAATCATTAATATATATTTCCTCTGAAAAATGACGGTCTGTAACATTGTTCCATAGCAATTCTGTGGACTATGTCAGCTTCTAGCCACATGTAACAGTAGTTTTCAGCCTGTGGCTCATAGGTTCATGGGACTGCGTGAATTGCTTGTAAAAGATTTGTGAAGTGAAACTCAGAAGAGCAAGCCTTCTGGTGGGAGGATTTAACTTA
This sequence comes from Pandion haliaetus, assembly GCA_013401275.1. NCBI lineage: Eukaryota > Metazoa > Chordata > Aves > Accipitriformes > Pandionidae > Pandion > Pandion haliaetus. The sequence goes on along the minus strand of VYZV01038493.1, from coordinate 152,694 downwards.
CTGTCTCTGGGTACTGCCTCCTGAAGGACTGCAAACAGGAAAAGGTTGAAACCCCCAAATGCAATTATTTTTAACCAACTCTGCTTGACTTGTAGGCATCAAATTAAAGGCGTTTCGCACAACAACCACTTTGTGCGTCCCTGATCCTGTCTTTAATGGTGAGCATCATCATTCATTGTTGGTTCCTGCTGATGTACCAGTCCAGAGGCTCCTGGTCAGTGCATTTATGGCACCAGGAGCGACTGGAGGAGGAATCCAGTTTGAAGTCTGGTGCAGGTACAGAATAACGTCTTATTCTTTGTAGATGTCACAGCAATACAGATAGAGAAATATCTGGTATTGAAAAATCTCTAGCTAGGAGATGGATATTTAACAGTAAGTGAAAAAATGTTGAGCTCATCAACATTTGGCGATGAGTATCTGCATTTAAGATTGTATTTAAGACATGTGAGCCTTTTTTACTCCCAAGAGTGCTAATTACACTTTTCTTCTTACCACTTCTTTAGAAAGTGTGTGGTCTTAGTTTGCTTTCTTCCACTTTGTCATTAGCGTAGGGATCTAAAAGTAGTGTTTAAACGCTTGGCACATCTAAATTTTACTTAATAGCACCCTGACGGTGTACTTTCATTGTTTTGGGTTTTTTTTCCCCCTAATACAAGTCACCAATTACAAAAGAAATACTATAAAATGTTTGTAAGTTTAAATTGTAATTTCTTTGGCAACTGAAGCTNGACCAGAGCAGTTGAAGTGACCAATTGTTAGTACCTGGCATTTCAATAATGTGCTTTAGCTCAGTTTCCTGGGGACAGCTAGACTTTGGTTTGATCTTGCCCTGACCGCTCGCTGATAGTGGCTGGTAAATTTAGGCTGTTCGGGGTGAAAGGAGCAAATTACTGAGCTGGAAGCCTTTTAAGAATTCTGTAAACATCCTTTTACCAGTTTGCAATATTTGAAATGGAAAAAGCTTACCAACAGATCTTTGTAATTAGGAAGG
>VYZV01038493.1:129057-148606 GCA_013401275.1 Pandion haliaetus | reverse complement strand
AAAAGAACCCTTCGGTCCAGTACTATGCAGGTGTGGGAGTTAATGCTTATGTCTCTGTGCACCTCTCCTTCCTACCTGAGGCAGAGAGACGCAACACACGAGCTGTGGCTTGTACTTTCTGCCCAGACTTTGAGCATCACATGGAGTTTCCTTGTAACCTCATCATTCAGAAAAGTAGCGGAGAAGCCTCTTGTCTGGGGGAGCTCTTGCAGTCTGCCAGTATTGTCTTCTCTATCTACCATCAGAGCACCAAGTCAGGTAAGGAGGACAAGTTATTACAATGGCTGAATGCTGTTGCAGAATGATCCAGTCCCCTTAATTTTTAGTTTAGAAGGGAGACTGTTCATAGAATCATAGAATAGTTTGGGTTGGAAGGGACTTCCAAAGATCATCTAGTCCAACCCCCCTGCAATGAGCAGGGCCATCTTCCACTAGATCAGGTTGCTCAGAGCCCCATCCAGTCTGACCTTGAATATTTCCAGGGACTTATGCTGTGCAGTTGCTAATAGATGTAATTACCTACACTGTCTTCAGAGAAGGCTTTTGGAGATACTGTTCCCCTTGTGCAAAGAGTTAAGGTTTCTAAGACTCCAGGAGATTAAGATCACCTCTTAAATGAAAAGGTAATGCAATTAACAGTAACAGTGCTTGACTTTTGGAGCAGCCTGCCTTTGTATGTGCATGCCTTATTGCTTCCACTTCATGAGAGGTAATGGAGGTTCAGAAAAATGATAGCTTGAAGTCCTCCAGTGATCCTGTGGCAGATAGGCAGGATTGTTTTACCACATAACAATGTATTGTAGAATTATTGTAAAAACAAAATCTGGCTAAAGACGACATTGTTTTTTACTCCTGGGGGAGAAAAGTCAGGAGTGGTGTGCTGTTAGGGGTAACTGACCACTAGCTCCCCACTGGTTACTCAATGTTCATCTGCGGAAATACTTCCGAAAAGTTTCTCCAAATTCAGTGGTGGTGGAGCATGTATCCTGTCATGAATCTGCACTGGCAATGCCCACGGACGGGTTTTGTTCACACTCCTGTTTCTCATGGATTTTGGACTGATACATCCTGGGCAATTTTTTTAGCTTTTTTTGTGGGTTACGAGCATTTTCATTATGACAGCTGAGCTATTTGCTGTTGAGGTGATACAGCTTTCTTTCAAAGGAGGTACTGTCTCAAATCACTTCTAAATCTTGTGTTCCAGTTTGGTGTATTTAAAAAATCATTTCTTTTCCAGCCACTGACACATTGGCAGCTCGGACATCAAGAGATTATCTTCTTGGGACAGTCACAATTCCAACCAGAGACCTGCTGAGAAGAAGATCAGGTAATACAACAGTGTGACACTGCTGACATTCTGTGTAAATGCTATTGTAATTCCTTAAAACAATCTTCATTCCCATTTTGGCTTTTTTGTGGATGTTTTGGTTTGGGTTTTTTTTTTTTTTAGACCAAAGTTCTTTCAGATATTGCACATCTTCATTAAAAATCCTGTATTAGAAAACTCACATAAAGGTTGTTGTTTGAAGATCTGTTTTCAGGGTATAGGATGTATAGTAGCTAAATTAATATTCTGAAGCTACTATGAAGACATTTAACTCCATCCCAGCTAAAACCAGCATACCTCCATAGTATTTTTTTCAGTGCTGTTTATTCTCTACCTTAAGATGGGAAGTCCCAAGGGTTGTAGTGTTCATGGAGGACCAGTGATTGCTTTTCAGATGTCAAAGCTGGAAACAAAGGCTTAGATAAGTTCGAAAGCAGTTGGATTAACTTTTTTTAAACTAAATGTAATGTCTTAGTTTGTGATGATTATGTCTTGTAATAATAATGTTTTCGTTATCATCTTGGTTATTTCTGCTTTAACTCAATATAGGGCTAGTTTCCTCCAACATGAAGTTTTGGGTTTATTTTTAATGGGAAGAGAGGAGGAAAAACCTGAGAATGCTTAATTTTATAATTGGAGATTCATGGGTGTGATGGGTTGACCCTAGCTGGGCGCCCGGTGCCCACCAAAGCCATTCTATCAGTCCCCCCTTCAACTAGACAGGGGAGAGAAAATATAACAAAGGGCTTGTGAGTTGAGCTAAGGACAGGGAGAGATCACTCAACCAATTACTGTCACAGGCAAAACAGACTCAACTTAGGGAAAAATGAACTTAATTTATTACCAATCAACCAGAGTAGGGTAGTGAGAAATAAAATCATATCTCAAAACACCTTCCCCCCACCCCTCCCCTCTTCACGGGCACAACTTCACTCTGGATTCTCTACCTAACCCCCCCAGCGGCACAGGGGGACGGGGAATGGAGGTTATGGTCAGTTCATCACACGTTGTTTCTGCTGCTTCACCCTCCTCAGGGGCAGGACTCGTCACACTGTTCCTCTGCTCCAGCGTGGGGTCCCTCCCACGGGAGACAGTCCTCCACGGACTTCTCCAACATGGGTCCTTCCCATGGGCTGCAGTTCTTCACGAACTGCCCCAGCGTGGGTCCCTTCCACGGCATACAGTCCTTCAGGAGCAAACTGCTCCAGCGTGGGTCCCCTGTGGGGTCACAAGTCCTGCCAGAAAACCTGTTCCATGGGCTCCTCTCTCCGCAGATATGCAGGTCCTGCCGGGAGCCTGCTCCAGCGCAGACTTCCCACGGGGTCACAGCCTCCTTCGGGCGCCCACCTGCTTCAGCGTGGGGTCCTCCCCGGGCTGCAGGTGGATATCTGCTCCACCATGGACCTCCGTGGGCTGCAGGGGGACAGCCTGCCTCACCATGGTCTTCACCATGGGCTGCAGGGGAATCTCTGCTCCGGCGCCTGGAGCACCTCCTCCCCCTCCTTCTGCACTGACCTGGGGGTCTGCAGGGTTGTTTCTCTCACATGTTCTCACTCCTCTCTCCAGCTGCTGTTTCTGTGCCCCGCAACTTTTTTTTCCTTCTTAAATATGTTATCACAGAGGTGCTACCACTATCACTGATGGGCTCGACCTTGGCCGGCAGGGGGTCCATCTTAGAGCTGGCTGGTATTGGCTCTGTCAGACAAAGGGGAAGCTTCTAGCAGCTTCTCATCAGAAGCCACCCCTGCAAAATTCCCCCCGCTACCAAAACCTTGCCACACAAACCCAATACAATGGGATATAGTTTTGTTGTAAAATGAGAGTCGTTAATGAAATGGAAAGTAAAATGCCTTTGGGATCAGAACCACCGGTGAGATTTTCTGAGGTCTAACAATTTGGTGCTTTTTCAGGTTAGAAGCGATTTGAGAAATTCCAAATTTTCACGAGAAATAAACACTTCCAGCACTGCTCCTTGACTAATGACCAGAGAGCGGAAAATTCTTTACTGATGTTTTTCAAAAGGTAGGATAAGTCTAATTATGATCTTTTCTCCTGAAGGTATTACAGGCTGGTACCCAGTTACCCTATCTGAAGATTTAATGCCTTCACACTGCACAAACATCATGCAGGCCGTTGTGGGAGGACTGGAACTTTCTGTAACCTTTGCTCATCAGGATGACAGAGAGCATGTTTTGGAGGCCGCTAAGCTTTTAGGATGGAACAGTGAGGAGATCCATGAAGACAGCATGGATGATAGTGACGAATGGGAGCAGAGTGCCAATCCAGTGACTGTGACCGTCTCAACTCCAAGAGTATGGCTGCCAGTCGGCTGTGTGCTGCTTGCAGGCCAGATGCACCTGAATAAAAGCACTTACTGCTACCTCAGGTATAAGCTATATAATCAGGAAGCCATGTGGACTTTGCTTCGGAGGCCAAAATTGAGTGACGACACAAAGAACATTACAGTGAACTTTAAGAAACCAAACAAAGTGACTCTCAGAAGGAGCCAAGGACTGCTTTGGTTCTTCAGAGAGGAGAAATTAGAAATCCAGGTGTGGTGGGCATACGGTAAACAAAATGATGTGGAAAGACCACTTGATACAGATCGTCTTATTGGATCTGCCTATGTCGACCTTGCAGCATTAGCAGGGAGGTCAAGGACAACACTAAGTATTAGTGGTAAGCTCCTAAAGAACATTGTCATGTTTCATTCCTCTTTATTGATGTTTTAGTTTGGTTACTTCTCTAGTCACTTTAAGCAAAATATTTACAGCTTTGTTTTGTCCTGTATGCAACATGCACTCAACTCCTCCTTTCACTGAAGATAAACAAGGTTAAAATGCTTGCTTCTCTGAATTCAAAACTTAGCAAGTTTACATGAGTGCAAAATTGGCAGTAATAATCAGTAATAGGGACAGCAATTAGCCTACATGGATTGGTTGAGATTGTTTCTTCAGAATTACAGATTGGGCATCATGATAGGGCATCATGATAGAGGGAGAAGCAGCAAGAATAATGTCTCTCAAGGAGGCTGAATGCCTGCAGTCAGTGGAATGACTAAGCACTGAGAAGGTCTTGGAAACTTCTGTTCTATTCGGTTACTTAAGCTTGTGTCATCTACGTGGTACCCATCAGCCACCAGCTTGCAGGTAGATTTGTGGACAGGTCATTGGCTCTTCATTTCAGTACGCTCAGGGAAGGGAAAAGGAACAAGAGTTAAAAACAAATTTTTATGCTGTGTAAATGTTATATTCTCCATATATCTACATAAAATTATTCAGAGGCACTATTCCCAGGGCTCTCAGGAAGCTGGTGTTCTTCAAAATAGTAATCTGAGCTGCCAGCAGGAAAATGAAGGTGTTCCCAATTCGGGGGATTGGTCACCTGTTTTTAACCTTTACAAGCTGATACTTCTACCAGTGCACTGGGTGATGCCTTGCATAGAAATTACACTGAAAATCAAAATTAATTCTGCTGGTCTGATGTGAGATCTCTGCTGTAATGAACTGTACCAGCTGTTTTCCAAGATCCTAGTTTTTCTTTGGCTTGTTTAGCTGGTTGTTTGTGAATTCTCTTGCAGGGGTTTATCCATTGTTCAGATGCAACGCTGCAAATCTAGCAGGAGCTGCTGTACGTGTTCACATCGTCCTCTCTTCCACTTCAGCTGCTCTGCCCAGCAGACTTCACTGTGCTGAGGAATACAGCAACAGTGAAGATGAAGGCACAGAGAAAGTCCCTGATCTGAGCCAACAAGTCTCTGAAAATCAGAATCAGAAACTGGGTATCATAAATTCAGAAATCACTAATGACAAGCCACAAGAAGATGACCTGATATTTCTGGAAAACACAGTTGCTGTCAATATCCTTGTGGAAAGAGCAATGCATCTAAGTTTAAAAGGTAACACATCACCACCACCACCCTTTATTCTTTCTTTTTCTTTTGGGGGGGTTTGGTTTTTGTTTTTGTTTTTGTTTTCCTGGGATCTGTTCATGACAGGTACTGCATGGAGCAATTTAAAAACAAATCCTCGAACTTACTCCAGCACAGTGAATGGATGTGATGGGTTTTGAACTTGGCTTCGTAGTGTTGCAACTCTGAGAGCATTGCATCATTGTATAAGTACAGGGGAAGCAGGAGGTTAAACTATTCAGCTATCTCTATTAATAAAATCCAAAATATAAATAATATAATGTTCACTGTTACAGATGACAGCTGAATTCTGAAGTTAAGTATTATCTGAATAACTTAACCCCAAGACACTCATATCTCAAAGACTCTTGCATATTTGCATTTTTAGCATATAATCAATTTTGTAAAGCTGGCTTACTCGTGCTATCTGGAGACTGCCAGACACAGCAGCGAGGAAGGGCAATGTAAGGGCAGAGCAGTCTGAGCTCACCCAGGCTTGACACGCTGCTTCCCGCTCTGTAGAGTGGGAATTACAGTTTGGTGGCTAGTCACTACACTGAGGGTCACCAAAGAATTGCTCTTTGCTTTTAAATTTATGCTAAGCGTATTAAAATATTCCTTCCTAGCAGGTGATGTTTGGTTCTTGATGTGCAGCAATGTAACACGCTTGGTGAATTTGCAGGTTTTTGGAGCCTTTTGTTTTTCCCTCAAGTTGCCCTCTGTAAATGAATCTCTTTGTTAAAGATGAGTTAAACCCTTTAAAACACATCGGGTGCTCTACCCTTCATCTTGGGCACCTCTAGCACTGCATGACTTGATCACTTTGTGTTTGCTCAGCACTTGGAGTGATCTGATCTTGTTTGGGCCATTGTATGCTACCTAAATACAAATGGGAACAGGGAACTGACCCGGGGTGAGTTTACTGGAAATGTCTCTGTTAAGATCAACAGTTTCACAGTCCAGGTGATATGCCAGAAAGGAACACTCAGCGTTTTACGGCGTGATAACACCACTGAAGGAATCAAATATAAGCCATGAATTAAGTGTAAGTAATTCTGACACACTGAGCGCCAGAGATGGCTTTTTTATAATGATTCTATAATCTTCTGGGATTCGTGGTCTTCGTAAACCTGGTGCAACATTGTTTGCTACTGCAAAGTTTTTGATGGGATAAAGGAGGTTTCTTTTGATGGTGTACACTATTTGCAATATTTCCATCTTCAAACAACTTACCATTTTAGGGGATTTTTAGAAGTAACTAACTGAGAGGCAACTGATACACTGAAACGAATGCTATGTAAGCTGGTTTCAAGAAGAATTTTCATTCTTCATGATAACAATTTAATTACTGTGTTACAAATAAAAAGGCTGGAATATGTTTCCAGTCCAGTATGTTATAGATGATAAGCTTCCTGCAATTTTGGAAGAATTACTTAAGATACACAATTTTCAGAAACTGAGTGAAGATACAAAGTGTTTCCCCGAGCCTCTTCATATGTTTTGTGGTCTAAAGTCAATTTTCCTGTTTTCTTTTTCTTCATCTTCCAAATAATATAAAGAAAAGAAATAGCCTAAATTTCATAATGTTGGAAAGGAATGAAATTAATTCTATAAAAATGCAGAAGTTCAAACCAACAAGTCTTTTCTCTAACTTAGTTCTAACTATTTTGAGCACTGTTTCAAACAATATTAGAACAGCATTTCCCATGCATCTTTTAAGGACTGAAGTCATTTTAATTTGCAGTCGCTAACCTCTTCCTGCCATGTTTTTCATCTTTTTCTGTACAGTTCTTGCATCCCCATGGAATAGATGTCTGTTAATTTTCTTCTACCTGTGGTAGCCACAGGCATGTTATGCTGCCAGTCCCGACCATGTCATGCAGGAGGTGCCCTGGGCTTAAAGCTTTTGTGTTTTACCACCCGCTTCCTGAACTGTCAGGTCACACACCTCAATTCCTTCTCTCACCTCATCCTTCAAATGCTGCTTTTGTAAAGCAGAAAGAAACTAACATTTCTAAGTGTAACTTCTTTGCAAAGTTCAGGCATTGGGATTTGCTAGGCTAAATCAGGCTCTGTAAGTCTCCTTTGATGATGATTGAGCTTTCTTATTAGAGCCAACAATTCTTTCTATTATAGGCTTTCTTCTCCTAGAAGAAAAGGAAGGTAACATTTGAGAAATGGTGGTTTTGCCTTTGACTACAAAGATTGATTTTAGGTCTGCCTTTACATTCGGGAGATTGTGAGCTAGTCTGAACAGGTCTTGCTTGTTTCTTTAAGCTGAGCTCACACTGCCCACGTCTGTGTTTCAGTTGTCATACCTACACTGTTATCAAACTGCAAAGAGTTTTGTGTGGCATGTTTTAACTGGAGTCACTGTGGATATTGTTAAAAAACCCCCACTTGTTCTCAAGCAAATCCTCATGGTCAAGGCATGAATGAGCTCAGTAAGCTCCTATAAATCAGTCACATTTGATCATATTTTCACAGAGAATCAGACTTCAGGAGAAAAGAGAATTATTTTTCGTTAAATCAGATTCATACTCCTCAGTTTTGATCATTCTGGCCAGCAAGGTCTTGGAAAAGTCCAAAGCCACATGCTGAGTCCTTGGAAAGCAGAAAGGAGGAACCAGTCTGTAATAATAACCAAGTGATAGTTGGTTGCAAAGTCTGACCTTGTTTCCCCTTGGCTCCCCCGCATTTCTCCTAGCTACAAATTCACCATCTGAACAGCTCCATAAGCAGTAAAGTGCTACTACAGCTTTACAAGCCATGGTACACTGCAGCAAATTAATCTCACTGATGTGAACATGACTAAAATGGTCCAAGCCTGGAGGAAGGGTCACATACAGAAGGAAAGAGGCCCTAAGCATCTTTCCTCCTTTTTGGGCTATAATTCAGTGCAAGTGATTGTATAATTTCTACAGCTTTCATTCAACAATCCCTAATCCGTAATAGCCAGCAGTATCTGGGGAGCATCTAGCTCCACCACTTAATTTGACCTTGCGTTCCTCTGATGATAAACTATCTGCCTCTGAGTGCAAACATACCCAATTAAGTCAGACTAGTTAATTTGTTATCTGTTTTCTCACAAACCTTTTCCTAGGTTATTTCAGGATGAATGAGGGAGAAAATGCTTATGGTTCCAGCCCTATAGAAACTATGTTTACACAAGGAGTTTTGTAAAGCTTTCCCTGGTGCATTGCAGAGTGAATGCCATCCTAGTTGCTTAGCTTGGCAATCACAAAGGTCTAGTTAGTGCATAAATTAAAAATGGTATTTCCTGAAGCTACTGGAAGACAATTTCAGCAAAACCTACCTGCTGTGCCATGTATAGCTCCCTGGACTAGGACGTGAAGGCAATTGATTTCCCCCCCGCCAACTCTCATATAAACTTTGATGTTTTAGCCAAAATGTTAAGGCCTCATCTACACTCGACTTTCTTCTCTCAAATTTCCTGATGGTGTCAGAGCAGGGCTAGTGAGAGTACGTGTGCACTTAAAGTACTAATGGTGACCGGTGTTTTACTTTCTGTGTGCTCTATCCCTGCTCAAAGCATGTACCATGGGAAAATACAGGGGGCTGTGACAATTGATCTGTAACACGAACTCCTACTTCTGCAATGGGTACGAAGGGTGGTGGGAAAAGTTGGGAGGGAAGCTAGCACGAATTTGAAATAAAATTGTATATACTGCTTTTTCCTCTGTATTTAAATCTTCATAACAGATGAGAGTGGTACTTGTTTCCACCTTGCAGGAATGTTGAATCTCTGTATTTTGGTCTTTTTGAGGTGAACTAAGAGAGGCTATAAAAAAGTTTATTAATCCTTGGGAATCGTTAACACTAGGTGCGTGTTTTCTTATTCAGTCAACACAAGTGAGCTTCCTCTAAGCAGTCCAGCTCTTAAGTCAAACTGCCTTTTGTAATGCTGAATATTTTCTATGTTTGCAGCTAGGATTGCCAAACTCTGTGGCCCAGCATGGAGGGTAGATCAAGCACTGGAATAGGGACCCAGGGACCTGGGTTTTATTCCTAGCTTTGCCTCTGACTTCTCAGATGATCTTGGGCAAATGTTTTTTTCTGTTTCTCCCTTGAATATTCCAGTTTCTGCTCTGTAAAAGGTTCATGTAATATTTGCTACCATTGTAAATATAAAGTATTTTCAGCTCCACCAATGAAAAGGAGTATTTCCTAGGTGGTGGATTTCTTTGTTAATTATCTGGTTTTAATTGCTGAACTACCTTTCAGATTTGTTTTTTTAAATTATCAATAACAAATCTGTATTGAATTCTGTATAATTTTAGGGAGTCCTTTGACAGAACGTGAAGTAACAGCACCCAGCAGCTGTGTATCATTTGCTGTTGCTGGTGCAGATGCTCCAATAACCACTTCAGTGATAGAAAATACAGACTCACCGGTCTGGGATTTTCAACAGCAAGCAAGGTAAGCGATGTGGGCTCGCACAGACACACTTTGCACCTGACAGCCAGGCTAGGTCTGAAAAGGACATACCCAGTTGGGAGGGGGTGCTTTTCTACTTACCGGGCCTGTACTCAGCTAAAAATGCTTGTTTCCATGTTTTACAATCACCACATGCTCATATTGGGTGAAAAGTTGTTTGAGGAGGCTTGCTTTTAAATCTTATGTGAGGAAGGGCGGTTTGATGTGCATGGAACCTTGGCTGCATTGTATTTTGGCTTAAGACCTTGGGTGAGTCAGTCTGTTTCCACTCATCTGTAGTTTCCCTGTCTAGAGGAAGGGGCTGCTAATTGCTAAAGGACTCTTGGCAAGGTTAAGTAAGACTTGATCCAATTTGTTGGCTTCTTCTGTATGTTTTACTTAGTTTCATACTTAGAAATTATGCCCTGGTTCAGGACCACAGCTCTAGGTTTGGATTCACCTACTGAAAAGTTAGGTTTCTGACCCAAGAGCTGTTCAGCCTTGGCTTCCTCTGCAGTCACTGGAGAGACGCAGGCCCCTCCAGACGGTGAGTCACTTGACCTGTGTTAGAGACCCAGCTTAGGACAAAATTCCCTAAGGATGCCTGTTTCTCTCCAGTGACTGCCAAAATAGTGTAGGGAACATAGCTCAGACTCAGATATCTGAGCCTAAATTAGAGCAGATGAATTGACCACTCCAAGGAACCTCAGCAGATCAACATGGTAATATTCAGTAATAAGCCTGTGTTTACAATTTTGTGGCTTCCCCAGTGTTTCTATACCAGATTTTAAATTAATTCCAAAGCAGTAGCTAAAGGCTTTTTCTAAACTAGGTGGAACAAGTCTGTTACAGGCAAAAAGAAAGCATACAGAATTTATTTTGACAATCACAAGTATATAGCAGTGCCTGCACAGGAGTGGGCTTTTCTGCCAGACTGCTGAGTTGGGTTTTTGGCTTTAGGGAATTTGTAATATGAAGTTTAAACCACTGAAAGACTCTGATAGCTGAAGTTTAAAAGTTTTGTTTCAGAGGCTGCTTATGCTCAGAGTCGTATCCGAATTGCTTCAAGCAACTTAAAAGCTCTTCTACGTTTGACACCTCAATTTTCAGTTTTTTTTTGGTTTGTTTGTTTTTTTTCCCAGAAATCAACTTCAAACATTACAGGTTTCAACCATAACCCCAGTGCTTTGCTGTCACTGTATTATTGAGTCACGAGATAGACTGTATTTCCATTTCTTCATGGTTTTATTGTCCTATCTTTTAAATTTACAACAAGAACGAGGAGAGGGAAATATTTCCTGAATAAGCAAAAGCCCAAACCACGTAAAGATAGTTATGCTTTTGAGGGCTCAATGGTTTTGGGTTTTGGGTTTTGGTGTGTTTTGCCCCCGGCCCATCAGTCCAGAAAGAAACTGGTTTGTCTGGATAGATACAATGGTATTGAAACTTCAGAGGCATTTTACTGTACTAGTTCTTTTCCTACTTTGCATAAAATATTACGATTTTTGTTCCCAACAGGTTATCCAAAGAGCTTCTGCTGGATCCACAGCAAACCTTGGTCTTCAAAGTGTGGCATAAAGCAGGTAAAGTTTGTACTGCAGTATTGAGAGGAGTGTCTTTTCTGCATCCCTTTCCTTGGGTGACTTCTATTTAATACAAGTAAAGTAAATTCCATTAAGTAAATTGGAGAGTAGAATTGTAATGACATTTTTTACCTTGCACTAGAAAAATGCTAGAGGTAATACCCACTGATTTCTTGCCCCTTAGCATCCTCCTTTTCCCCATTAATCATCTGGCAAGGTCTGGTTCGTTTGTATTCTTTCTGTTTTTAATTTTATAGTATTTTAGAGGTTGGATTTTCCTAGTGAAGGAAATTCTTTACTGTGTCTTTCATATGCTGTTTGTTGCCTCTGCAGTTGGTTGAAGTATGGCCAGCCAGCTGTGATCAAATACTTTAATAATGGCACAGATATATTTTAACTATTGCTCCTGTATCCGGTCTCAGCATTCACTGGGGGAGTTGAAGGCCTTGGGTTTCAAACCTAACAACATAAAAACTTTTTTGTAAGCATATTTAATGAACCTGCTGTTTATTAGTAAAGGATAAAAGGTGCTGCTAATAGTTCAAACTGGTGTTTGCTTGTTTTTTTGCTAGCCCAGATCCTCCAATATTTAATTGGTACCAAGCAAGTGCAAAAATCCATGTGTTCGTCATTGGGAAGACAGCCCTACTTCTTCAATTCAAACTGCTAGGATATAATCTTTAAAGTACTGGGTTTTTTTCCTTCTTTTTAGATAATAAAGTTCAGCTGTCTGATTTTTGCTTCAAAAATAAACTTCCTTTGTAACTCAGCCTTTCTCTGTATTATACAGAGTACTGTGAGTACACAGTTATTCTCCTGCCAATCCCTCTCCCTGCCTTGGTCTTTCATTATCTCTGCAGGGGCATTTTTAGCTGAATGTAACTGCTAAGGTAATCCAAATAATATCCTCTTCTTGGATAGGATTGTTTGTTCTGTACTTCAGATAAATTTGCAAGACAGAAAGGACATAGTGTTGCACAAAAATGCAACAGTGTAATGACAAGTCAGCATTTTTTGAAAGTTTTGGCAAAGTGAAAAGGGAAGAAACAGGAGCTTCTGAAGTGAGTATGCAATTCTGGAGGCAGAATGCATTTGTTGAGGTCCCTGGGATGGCCTCCAGGTTTATTTTTTCAAGTCTCTGATTGTCTCTTATTTCCAGCCCATTTTCAAGCTGAATATCTTTCCCTTTATTACAACCCTTGTTTAACTAGTTCTTCTGATTAAGTATTGCATAGGGTACGTAACTCTCATGGCCTTTCTTACACCTGCAGCAAGGCACTCATTCTGATGTGAATTATTACCAATGTAGGTGTTCAGGTTATTGACAACTGCAGTAGGGACAGCTATTTTGGCAGATCCTTAGGGAGGAAGCTGGTTTAATTGCTTGAAATAATTTTTCCTGCTTCTCAATCAGGCACCATAGGTCTCTTAGTTTGAAGCATGTTAACAACCAAAATCTAAGTCTCATTTCTGTTGTCTTAAAACTATTTTCTTTTTCCTTCACTTTTTTTGTTCCGCTCTTTAATTGCTCTTTACCTCATGAGAGCTGTCAGTTTTTAAACCGTTTTTTCAGTTTTATAAGATGTCTTTCCCTGTAAAGTCTAAGCATATTTCAAGGGCTGTGTAACTGACTGGTTTTTAGAATTCCTGAAAATGTTTTGTTTACATGCAGTTTAAATTAATATCTGCTTTTTATTCTTCTTCCGCAGAGACTGAGCGAGTGATAGGATTTGCATCAGTGGACCTTTCTCCTCTTCTTTCTGGCTTCCAGTTCGTGTGCGGGTGGTACAATATTACAGACTTCAGTGGACAGTGCCGGGGGCAGATCAAAGTAGCAGTTTCCCCTCTTCAAAACATAAATAATCTCAAAGAAGAAAGGCAGGCAAGGATCCGGACCCAGCCACTGAGTTCTTCAGTATGTGCTTCAGTTTCCTCCCCTGTGCATATCTGACTAGATTCCTAACAATCAGCACTGACTCTGGGGGTTTCTGAAGTAATGAGCAAGCATAGCAAATTGGGAGTACTGTAATGGATCGGTCTGTGTAAATGTACCAGAAGTACTTCATTCTTTGTTTAAGAATGCTGCTCTGTGTTTCCATGGTAGCTGCAGGCCAACACTAGTTACAGCACTCATTCAAACTTAGGTCAAGATCATCTCCAGTGGCTTCACTCTGTTGTTGCTTCATGGGTGCTTGAGTTTTTTTTATCGTTAGGAGAATATTCTGTGGTTTTGGATGCCTGGGAGCCTGGCGTTGTTCTGTTTGCTGTTTTGGGTGGCAGCTGGTGCCCAAAAACATATTGCAAATTCAGCCTTTTGTTGGTTAGGAAATCTGTAGTTTGGCAGAAATCTGTTTTTCTGGAAGATTTGCCATTTCTTGTGGTTTTGTTTTGGGTTTTTTTATTCTATAGACTTTCCAGTTACACTGGGGTGTCATATACATATGTCATGGAGCCCCTATGCCCTACTTTCCATCAGTTTACTCTTCGGTAGTGTGGGGGGAATTAACAAATGTTTCTGAAATAAGAGTGTTGTGACATGGTACTTTGGCTCAGTGCTGGAAAACGCTTTGAAAATCTAAAGCTATTTAGAAAACTTAAGGTTTTGTTTGTTAGCTCAGCAAGATACTGCTTTAACTTCTCTGTTTTCTTGCTGTGGAAGACTCATGTGCGGTGTTCCTCTTTATTCCAGGTGAAGGCCAGCTTTCCAACATTTCCCAGTAACACTACAAGCTTTTCCAAGCAGACGTTGAATACCTTGTCAAAGGAAGTCAGTGTTCCTACTCGAGAGCAGTAAGTCTGCTGGCTATCAACCACTTTGATTATTTTCAGGGCTCAGAAATCTACCTATCTGAAGCCTATTGACTCTACTGAAAAATAATCAAACCCTGTCAAAGGTCTTGCCCTGTGTTTGGGCTGAAAGACTGTACCAAATTCCCTTTACCAGTGAGAGGTGGCCCAGGAGATAGCAATCCTGAGACAGGTTCCTTTCTACAAAACCCAGATCATCTTCTCACTGATATTTCCCAATTTGTTTCATTTACACCCTTCTACATTAGGATTTACACCATGCCATCGCTAAAACTGGCAGGTGCTTCTTCCAGGCCTTTACAAGAATAAGGGTTGTGTTTGTATTTGTTTTTATTTTTAATAAGGATAATAGGCGTAAGTTAGAATAGAGTATTACTGAAACGGTCCCCTCTGTTTTGCTGTAACTCCTGTCCCTGGCCGGTGAATGACAGCTGGTGAAATGCTGTAGTATTGCACATTCCAGGACTAGGACCATCAGATATCCTGCAGTAATTCCTGCTTTCTGTCCCTTAAAACAAGCACCAATGTTTCCATATTTAACTAGCAACATGTGAGAGAGCATTTTAATTCATGGTTTGTTTAGCGTACATAGGAGATGATACTTTTCCTGTATGTGTCTTTGAAGTTTAGAGGGACCGTGGGCCACTGTTGTGTGGTCTGAGCAGCTGGCTTGGCAGCTCCCAGCAGACATTGCGAATTCCCTGTCAGCCCCACTATTAACCAGTGTGGAGAGGGTAGCTGCAGTTTCTTTTAGTCTAAATCTGAAACAGTAAATGCCATTCTTGATGACATTTGAAAGAGCTAGTTTCATCCATCGGTGGCTCTTTAGTGCGTTTAAAGATGTTGGATATTCTTAGTTGGCCGACTTTTCACAATTAGAGATTTCAATCTGTGTTCTGTTGTTAAACATAGGCCTGTTTCTAGCAGAATTAATCCCCCTGGAACACACAGACCTCGTCACGAAGAGCATATGCAGAACGTGCGCAGATTTCACGAATCCCTGCAGCAAGCAGAAGGGAACGTGCACCGGGTGGCAAAGATGGACTCATTATCACTGTCATCACGCGCTTCTCTTCTAACTGCTCTCAGGTAAGCAGAGATACAGCCAACAAGGTAATTCAAAGCCTCAGGTTTGCAAAGCGGAGCTTGAAAGTGAAGAATTCTTGCATCCAATTTTAAAGGAAATAAAAATGAAAATATATAGTAATTGTATATTAATGATTAAGAGGTATCAGTGAGATAGTGTCATTTACAGCAGGACGAAATGAGATCGGAAAAGCAGGGACTAGGCAGGGAACTCTGCGTCAGGGCTGAGGTGCTCTAGCAATGCTGTGAGTTGCTGAAGGGAAACAGCAACAGCAGTGTTTTCAAATCTGGACAGAATCCTGTAAGCATTTTGTGGTGCATGGAGCAGGATGTCCTTTCCCAACAGGATGCCTTTCTCCTTACTAGAAACACGTTTCTCTTGACTAGATTCTAGGTTTAATTCAGGTATAAATTTTAGAAGAATAGTATTTATTATCTGTAGGAATATAGGACTGAAAGAGACTTTCTGAGTTATTCCATCCCTTCCCATGCTACCACAAGTAATATATCATAAAATTCTTAGATCTTAAGCAGGTAGAAATCCTTAGATTTTTATCAAGCTCAGTCACGAAGGCAATTAATATCCTTGCCTTTATGACTTCTGTTGGAAGGCCACCTCAAATCCAACTTTCTTTGGTTAAGTAAGTTTAAAACTAGCTCTTTTTTTTAACTTCCAGCCTAAATTTATTCATAGCTGATTCAGCACTTATTCTTTAGTAAGTGTTGTCCCTTTACTCAGAGCAACATCAACACTTACCTACTGATCTATTTCTCAATACTGAACCTTAATCTTGTATTTGCATGTTTACACACTGTTGTCTGGAACAATACAAATAGAACCGGTCTGCCGCAGGCTTTTTTTTCTCTTACCAAATTTCTACCATTGCTTACAGAAAAAACTTGAGTGAGCTGGATGAGGTTCAAAGATACTTCAGTCAGAAGCTGACCAGGTCTTTTCCTGACTTCAGTTATGGTAACATATCCAAACCAAGTCATGAGGAGCGGGAGAGTGATCATCGGGGCTCGATGAGCAGAGAAGTGGATCCCAATGGATGCCATCTTTTGGAAAAATCTAGTCAATTGGTATCTCAGGTCAGCAGCCTAATCAATGGTAAGTTGTCATTTGGTTTGGATTTTTTTGTCAGAAGCTGCCTTAAAGTATCTTGAAATTTCTAGCGTAATTGGGACCAGTTCCTGGTGTCGGTAATCAGCGTGTGTTGGTCCGTTGGGAGAATGCTTCAGAGAGCCTCTCAAACTCCCATCAGTAGTGGTAAGGTTGAACTGAAACGTTCAGAAGGAAGATTAGGTGGGAGTTAGGGCCCTCTCTAGATAGCCTAAATTCTCCTTAAATTTCAATATCTGTTCAGCAGAAGAAGGGAGGTCTTGTGGAAGAGCAATCCACAGAAGGGTACTGAGCTGAGTGTGTCGTTCTTTGCTGGTAGGAATTGGCATATCTCTGGTTTTGGGTGAAATCTATGCCTGCAATGAATAGCTAAAATAAGGCTCTTTTAGGATATGTCAGACAAAGTTCTTAGTGAGCAGCTGCTTTTCTGTTTATCGCCTCCAATACATTTCCTCTTTTAGAGGCATCAGCACAATTAATTTTCCTTATCGTTAGTGCTGTTGGACACAGAATGGCATCCTTAATAAGGATGGAGTATGACACAACAGGGAAGGAAACCGTATCTCTCTGTACACCTTCTTTTCAGATGTACGTTTTTTCACTCTGCTTGGCATTTCTAACAGCTCCATTGTAACCGCTCTTCAGCTCAGCACTAGCCTGCTCACTGACTGCAGTTAATTTAATGTTAGCTTAACTGTTCACGCCACTCTCATCTCATACCAGAGGTGCTGTGAGTAGCATAATGACTAGGAAATCAAATCCATGCTGGTGCTTTTAAAATAATTTGTCAGCATGGAGAATAAACTGTGGCTCAGAGCGCTGCCAGTTGAAAAGTTATTCTGTGCTGTTTCTGCCTGTGGCTACCTACAGGGAAGCAGCGCTTCCGAGAGATGGAGTTGAAGGGCACATTTCTATTATGCCAGAACTTGCCGTTCTTGTATCGTGACCTTTGTCTTCTCATTTGGTTTCTTTTTCTTCTCCAGGGTTTTGCTCTTTTTGTTCCCCTTCTCATCAGTTGTTTTAACTGCTTCTTTACATGCTGTCTTCTACCTCTGCCTCAAACTCTTCCTTCTCCTTTTGCAAATGTTCTCCACCATTACCTTATAGCAAGACTTTTTGTCTTGCCTCGCAGTAGCAGTAGGTTGCCATTTAACCTAATACTGGTGAACTAATTTCTCAAAGAATGCCAGACATGCATAGGATCTGCTAAGTAGGAACCCAAAATAGGTGATTGTGGCTTTTTAAAGAATTTGTAAAATCCCCAGAGATTTTCTGTATTGTATATATTTTATTAATGTTAGGCTCCTAATCCAATCACCTTTTTTCAGAGCCTGTGTTAGGAGCACAGGCAGCTCTTTGTTTTCAGACTTTACAATTTTACCGCCACAACTAAGCAATAGTCTTGAGTGAATTTCAGTTTTACAAATATTTAATTTAAAGATTGTCTGTCATTTGATTCAAGCTGGTAACTTGAACTGAAAGCTGAAGTATACTAGCAGGAACTGTGTCTTCTGGGCCCCTACATTAAACTGGGGAAGTAATGAGAGGAAAAGATGGTAAGATAATCTGTCTTTCCTGTCTAGATTATTCCTCTCTCCTTCCCATGTGGTCTGAACTGTCCAGACTGTTTTTAGCCACTCCAAGCAATAGGAATTTTTTCCATTTGCTTTAGGTGTACTCTGTATATCAGTATTTTCACTGTCCCAATTTTTTTTCTTTACATTGATGTAGGTATTTCTACTTACTTCCCAGTAATTTCATCCTGAACGTTTCTTTTTTTTCCTTAGCATTTCTGTCCTCCTGGCCTTGTCAATAGCAGAGAGCAGAATGTGATCATATTAGCAGAGTGGCAAAGCTGTGCCTGTTTAACTCCTAACCATTCTTACATATCTGATTTTCTGCAGAAAGCCCAAATAAATCAGATAAAAGGTGAATTGTTGCTCCGTGCATTTACTGATGCTGTTTTCTGTTAATCAGACTTACAGACTATATCTAAAAATAGTAAAGAATCTTCTAATGTGCATCAAGACAGCAGCAGAAAGCTGGGTGCTACATACGTCCCAAGCCAGAAGGATGAAGAAGCCAGACCTGACGTATGTCAAGGCCAGCTTGAGTTGGACTCACCCAGCGTTGGCAGTGATACGCAGCAGCCATGCTCTTTTGGGAGATCTGTGTTTGAGAGACACATGTTGCATGAATTTCTAGACCAGGCCCTCCCTGAAGATGAGCATCCTTTGCCCACAGACTGCATCCGGGAGGATGAAGGTGCTTTTGCTGTCCAGCCACACAGTGAAGAAGAATATGAAGAAGATGTTATAGAACCACGAACTCTTAACGAAATAACAACCATAACAGACAAAACTAGTCCCTGGTCCAGTGTGCTATCTGAAGCGGAGCAGGGTGCTGACCAGCAGTCCATAGATTTGGGGCCTGAAGATCAGCACTTGGTGGATATAGATTGTTTCCAAAGAGGAAACAGCAGATGGAGCAGCACCTTCTCCAGCATACTACAAGGTGACAACCAAAGCACGCTCACCACCCTTAGCCCATGTGTTAGCCTCCATGCAGAGGAGAGCAGGCCTTGGGCAGTAACAGAAGGCTTTCAAAGCTTGAATAGTGGCACAGAAACAACGGAGAAAGCGCTGTTTCAGCCTACTCATTTGTCAGAAGTGCATCAAACAACCAATGGCCCTGTAGAAAATGGAAATTGTGGTTGGGATAGAGCATTTAACACTAAACCTGTAGAGCAAAATGTAGAGTTTCATGCAGCCCCCGAAGAACTACTGGAATTTCCACCAGACGTTGGTTTGACCAATCCAAAAAACACAGAAAGAGAGAAGGATGAAAACGGTGAGGTTGTAAATGAAGATTGTCAAGGTGAGGAAGAAAGTGGTTCCAATGAGATCTGTGTTAAGAGTGTATCAGCCCAAGCAGGCTCGGAAGGAAACAGTGAAAGCTTTTCTGATGACAGTAGTGAAGACCCACTGGAAGAGTCAGAAAAGTCTGTCAAACCAAAAATTGTTTTGTATCCTTCTTTTCTTAAGCACACATTGCATTCAAGGAGCCTGTCTTATTTCTTGGTTAGAATCTCACTGGCCTCAGGAAAGAGAAATTCACTGTGTGGAGCTATTCCCTGGGAAATTAGTCTGGAATTGAAGACGTGGGAAGGTATTGGAAGACCTTGTTACGTTGTGTTTTGCACAGCCTAGTGATGACTTCCTTACCATTTGTAACCAATGTATTCTGTGATCCACGAAAAGTTATTTCAGTTTGGG
>VYZV01038493.1:118097-129051 GCA_013401275.1 Pandion haliaetus | reverse complement strand
TTTTTTGCCCATGTTCGCACTATTATAGCTCTTATGTTTCTTCTGTATTAAAAGAAACATAGTTTATTTTGCATTTAAAATATTTTCCCACATTTCTTGCACAGATCCCAAATCTCGCATTCAGTTTCACTAAGTTGCGTTGGAATTTTTGCAGGATGAAGTACCCTACAAACATGTGAGGTATTACTGTAAGCAAGTTGGTGTCCACGCTCTGTGAGGCCATGTGAGAGAACCAAGTGTTCAGAATGATAGAATATTGATTAAAATGAATGAGATTCAGCATCCGGGATCCATTAACAGCTGTTAGAGTGAGGCATTCCAAATCTGCAGCTCCTGTGCAACTCCACAATGCCAAAGGTTGTTCCTTAACAGTTCTGCTCAGATCTGATCCTGTTGTTGTTCCCAACTTCTTCCTTCCACCCCAGCAGATGGAAGCCTCCATGAGACTGCTCAGCATTTCTTCTCACCCTTCCGCAGCTCTGAAAGTGAGTATGGGACATCCTTTACTTTATTGTCTGAGCTTAATGGAGTCCATTTGTTAAAGCAGGAACAAAAGTACTTCTCCCTTTCTTTGCCTGTCAGCGCTCAGGTTAGAGGTGATGGCTTCCAAATCAAGTCAAGGAGAATCTTTCTGATACCTCTTCTTTCTGTGAGAATCATTTTCAGCATTCATGGCTGCATCGTCGGTGATACTTACGCATTTATGTTCACCAGTTTGTCTATATACAATAGCGAATGTTGCTCTTCTCCTCTGGGGTCAGTGGAAGTGGCAGGTGCTCACTCCACACTTCTTTGTGCTGTAGTGGGAAGTAAGGTGCCTAATTTTGAGGATGCAAGCTGTAACTTGTAATTATGACTCCAATTTATATCTTTTAGGTCAGGATGAAATAAGGGAGTTTGCAGCAAGAGAGCCTCTCCTTGAGAGGTATCAAGTAACTCTTCTTTGATGGAGGGAACAGTAAAATAGTTGGAGTGATCATTCCTCATACAGGAATGCTGTTGATTGCTTTTGCTGTTTCATGAGGTGGTTTTATGTGCATAAACATTAATTCACTGCGAGAGTTTTGTGGCTCAGTTGCTTTGAGGTCTACGTGTTATTCTTTTCCAGCAACAGCTTTGTTGTGGATGTTGCTGTGGACCTGGGTACTGCAGCAGCTGGGCTGTTTGTTTACCGCTCCCAGAAAAGATAATGTGTGTGTTCCCCTCCTTATGACCTATGAAACAAACACTGTAAGGAACATTTATGTAATTGGAAACAGCTTGCTTGATTAAATAGAACAGAAAGAGGCAGGATCTAATAGCTCTGAAGCAATGGAAACTGTAAGTTAATGAACATGTTTACAGCTCAGGAAAAATACCTGACTTTTTGCTGGTTTGTGTTGTAAAAATTATTTTTCTTCTGATTTACATAATACTATCTTTTCCTAAAGCCCTTGAAACTTATTCCTGATGAAAGTAGAGACCTCTGTCAGAGGAGTCTTGGGCATAGTATGCTTCAGGGATCCTAAGATATGTCTTGATTATAACACCTAGACTGCAGTGTGTCTTAGTGTTTGTTAAGCACACCTTTCATGCTGTGTCTAAATATTTTGGATGAAATCAGAAGCAGAATCTCAGGTGTGTTTCTACTTTGGAATCTCCTTCAAATTCTCCATGTTTGCCTCTGCCCGTCGCTGATACCCCCTTCCCCTCTGTCTCGCTGTCATGCCCCTGCTTCTGAGTTTTGCTTTCTCTGCAGAGTTAGCTCTGGTTCTTCCTGAGGAAGCACCAAGTCTTTCTGTGTATCACTCAAACCTAGGGTTTAATATTAATACCAACTTTACTTGAATTCCCTCTCTCTGCAGTGCTAAGCTTAGTGGCTAGAAACACACTCCTGAAAGTGATTAATAATTAGGGAGAATATTAGCACTATTTGGATATAGCTGACCTTAAACCAGCTTAGTTCCAGGATTAGCTACAGCTAATCCTTCACTGTAGCACTTGTAGGGGTCTCTTGAGACAGGACTCAGTTGTGCCTTGTGTTGTGCTTCCAGCATCAAACACCCTGTACTAAGAACAAGAAGTTTATGCCAATGGTAAAACAGAGTTCAGGAAAACTGCTTTCTCGTAGTTTTGTTCTTAATTAGCCTTAAGAACATCAGTTTCTAAATCTGGGTTTGTTTGGTTTCTGCGTCGTTCAGCAAACACCGAGCGTGGCAGCAAGGCTGAAATCGGAGCTGTTCTCGTCTGAAGATCAGCAGTCCCCTCTCGCTCACGTGGCAGCTGGCAAACCTCTCTCCTGGCCTCCCTAGCGTTCCTGCCACCTCTCCCTGTCTTGTCTGACTCCCCGATTTCCCTGTCTTCCTACGCAAAATGATGAAGAAACAGCTAGGAGGCGAAGCGGGCAGCCATGTCAAGGGAGCTGGCAGCGTTTTGAGACATAAACGGTTTTCTCAGCTCGTGCTGTGAGGACATGGGGATCTGAGAAGGTGCTGCAGCAGCTCAGGCCTCAGCCTGGATGCTGTGGTCACTCTCCAGGGACCTGAGTTTTGCAGAGCCTCACAAAACGGGAAATTTTTTTACCTTTTTTTTTTTCCATTCCATCAGACTCAGGCTTCCAGTTCTTGAGGTCCTTCCCAGCTCTCCTCTTCCACGCTGGTCACCTGCTGTCCTGTCTGATCCAGCAGTCCTTTTCCAGGCAGTTCCTGATACAACTTAGGGAAAATTGTCCAAGTTCATGGCTGAACTTAACAGCATCCAACACTGTAAAGCTACAACTGTTTTTTAAATGAGTCAGAGCCATTGTGTAGGTGGCCCAGATTACTATCTAAACCTTATTTCTGACTGTTGCCCCTGGCCTCCCTTCTCCTCCCTTTTTGCCTTTACTGTCTTCATACGTTCCATATTGTTTTATATACTATTGCTGATTTTTCAGGGCAAAAATGTAATTTCCCTAGGTGTGTGTTTTACACAGAGGGCACTGCAACATCAGTTCTGGTCAGGGTTTGGGGCAATCGTATGCTAGGGTAAAAACATTTAAACGTGATTCCAATGAGATGCTGGCTGGGAAACCCATATTAAGGCTTGCTGCCTTTCAGAGTTGGCCCAGTCTACTGGTAATGAAGCTGGGTTTTTGCGGGGCAGGAGGAAGTATTTAAAAAATTGGAGAGTTAATAAACTTTTCATTGGAATATCTTGATTTTTTTTTTTCCCCCCCTCTCACCTCTATGAATATTCCAGAAGGATAGGAAACTTATATGGAAACCAGTTTTACTCAGAATAGTTAATATTTGTATATACTTAGATCTACCTTCAGTGTAAATTATAAATAACACTTTTATAACACGGACTTAGGGAGATTCAGAATAACAGGCTTTTATCTGTTCTAAAAATACAGATGGCTAGCAGTGGTCCAAACATTCTTGGTTGTAATGCTTCTTCTTGATCTGCTCCCATTTCAGTCACAGCCACTAAAGCTCTTCTTTTTCCTTACTCAGCTTACCCAGAGAACAGAGCTAAGGCTTTCACTCACTAAATTAGTCCTTCTAACCTGCTGAACAGAAATGCTCATGTTCTCTTTCATTTTCACGATCAGAAAAAAAAAGAAAAGGTGACTGTGTTCTTCACGTCCGTTTCGGAGTTGCTGGCTGTGGTCCATGATTTCATACAAACCTTTTCCTGTCCAGAAAGCAGAAGTAGGCGCAAGGTCACTCCAGGGGTAGGTTGTAGCCTATTAACACAGATCTGTTTTCATTCCTTCATCGCTGTGCACAGACAAAACTAGCCATTAAACTTGCTGAGCCACAGGGCTGAAACATTCTCTGCCTCAGTTACCAGAACTCTTTGACCTTGAAATAAGCCACACACCCCCCCAAGACCTACAAAATGCTAATAAATCTGTTTGCTTTACTCCAATCCCTGGCACACAGCAATTAGATAATCCTCGGCTGGTTTAAGTGTCCTGCCCTACTGCTGCCATTTCTATAAAAAGAAAAGTGAAGTGTGATCTTCTGTGCGTAAGTCCTCTTTCCTTTTGCATCTTTCTGATTAAATTAAATGTGGGTGCTTCATGGCTGAGCATCAGGTACTTGGAGTCTGTGACTCCGTTGGCTTAGAGGAAGGAGAAACCCAGGGCAAGCGCTGCTTGTGCTCAGGTCGTAGTCTGAACTGGCAAAGCCTGGTTCGGAGGCAACAAATGGTGTAAACACGACATTTCAGTTGTGTGCTCTCGAAACTGTGCGGAATGTTAAAACTCTGTTTGAAACGGCCTGTTTGATGCACCAAAGGAGCATCTTAAAAATGCAGCATTGAGGCTACAATGACTTGCTAAATGTTATATGTGTGAGGAATTTGCGTATTTCAAAGAAAAATAGCTTTATACAGAGGTAAGTATGGAAGTGTAGCTCTTTCCTATAGCCGTATCCCAAAACTGTCGGTGAAGCTAAACCTGCAAGTGTAATTTTATAAGGCTTCTGATCATGTGCTTTTAAACTCCTCTCACTTTGGTTCACACCTGTGCCTGTAGAATAGCAGCAAGAAATGCTGCTAAACCTTTCGTACAGCTGGCAGTTCATTTTTAGGAAGGTGCTTCGGATAGATATATGCATCTTCACACCTCTGCGTTGCTGCAAATGGACATGGCAGTATGAAAATTGGAGGAGGAGAATTTTAGCCACTTCTGTGTGAAACAGCATGCAGGTGGTATGTTTTCCAAACACACCTTGTTTACTGACAGTCCGGAGCATGCGAACTGCTGTCCATCACCTCGGTGTCATCTGATAGCAGCAGACACCTGCTCTTCTGTTGTATTTTCACTTTTAGAGTGCAGTGCTCTTTCAGGGTATGTTATTGCACTGATGGCAAAATGTGAGTGAGGGGCAGCGTTTTCTGCAGCAGCCTCTCCGGCCGACCAGAGTTCAGCAGGAGCAGTTTGGTTTGTGACATGCCCCTGGCTTCACCTGAGGCAGGAGAAGTACTGTGGCACCTCTGGATTGTCAACTCTAAGAACAAAAGAGAAAAATCTCATTTAATTTCTCCTTTAGAATCAATTTTACAAATTCTTACAAGCAGGGTAAGATTATTTTACAGCTGGTTTGGGTCACTGGGTTAGTGCAAGCCAAAAAAAAAAAGTCCTTTCATTTCTGCACAAATACTCAGCTGTGCTGTCTCTGGGATGGTAGGTGGCTCTGGGATTCGTAAGGCAATTTTGTTCTCTTTTCCTTAAGCTTATCCTACATGATATGTCACCTTCTCTTCTGAGTTGCAGGACTTGCAGCTGCTCCCACTGAAATTCGTTAGAAATGTCCCGTTGGGTCAGTGAAAGCCATCTGCGTTTATTCCTTACATTCAAAATGTGAGTTGCTGTCTCTCGGTTCCCAGCTGTGCACGAAGACGTGTACAGCACAGGTACGCGTGAGAGGGGAATTGTGAGACGTAGGAAGTGCAGTTTCGTGACCCTTTCAAATAGGGTTAATTGGATGTTTTGGGGAATTTGATAGACAGCCATTGCTACAGTGTAAACCTGCTTCGGTTTTAATATTGCAGCTAGTTCCTGCAAGCTTTTCACATGCACGTAGTTGTGCAGACAATCTTTTTTACGTATGTTAGTGGTGTAGCCTCCTCCAGGGTAGAACAGGGCACTCGTCAGAGGACAAACAACATCATTGCAACTGGAAGGAAAGGAGAGTTTCTGGAGTACAGTGCCAGTGCAGAGAAGCAGCACAGGGTTGTCTAGCTGCAATTTGGCCAGTGTATCGGATTTAAGAGCCAGAATTTCCTGGGTTTTTTGGTTTTGTTACAGTTACAGACCTTCCTGGGCCGAGGGATAGGGCAGTCCATACTGGTTCTTTGCAAGTATATAAAACTGGTGTTTGGAAGCGAACGCTGCTTGACGCACTAAAACCAGAAGCCTTTTACAGGTCCTCTGAGCTTTCCCTTTGAACATTGTTTTTTCTCTATGAACAACTGCTTACGAATGCTGTACAAAGATCAGGGGCCAGCACAGAGCCAGCGTGAGCTGGTTACTGTCTGTCTCCAGCCAATACTCGTGTTTCAGCTGTTTCATAGACAGTTGGCAGAGAAAACAGCATGGGAAGAATAAGCTACTGACCGGGTCTTCTCTGGACAACCTTGAGCAGAATACACTGTCGAAGGGAGTTGGTTTGTCCAACAAGCATCTCTGGTGGTTTTTAAGCTCCTAATGTTGCCAGGTCTGCATTTAATCTCTCTCGGCGTCTTATGTTTTGGTTTAGGAAAAATCATCCTAGAGCAGCGTTAAGGAGAAAGAAAACCAAAGCGAGGATTCTCATAAACATAAATGTCTGTTTTTCAGTATGATAAATGTGGGCACTGTTTTAAATTACTACAAGCCATAGCTGTTTTCCTGGATACAGTTTGAGGTCTTTTGCAGCACTGTTCACATAATTTACACAATTAGCCCTATGAAACTAGGAGGTGGTATTTAGGGTATAGGACTTTATAGTTAGCTTGTTGGAAGCCTTTTCTGCACTGTTGGATGTGAAACCATATGAGCTGCTCTCACCCTTGTCATCCTTTTTATTAACCAGGCAGTCAGCGACCAAAATCATCGTCTTTGTGAGCGTTGATCCACCTGTCTCCCAAATCTGGCTGCGCAGGAGCAAGCTGGGTCAGCGTATCTGAAAATCGTGCTTTAGGAGATCTTGGCCTGTCGTTACAGCCTCTTGTGGTCTTATCTGTTTGCAGAAATTGTAGCTGATGTTAAATTAGCTTACAGTTAGCCTCTTGTGCTTTGCCCTGGCTCTAGCAAACACAGGTACACCCAGAATGTATATCTAGATCAGGGTGTGTTTTTTATCTGGAGACTGTTTTCCTGTAAGGGTCTTCACCAGCAATGCCGTCACAGGGCTAATACTCAATGTGCTCATCATCTGAACCTGTAAAGTGCAGGTAACCAAACACAAGAAATCTCCAAACCCACTTATTCCTAAAAAAGCCACCCCCACGCCCCCCAAACAGCGCACGTCAAAGCGGGGAGCGCACACGAACAGGATCCTGGTGCCGTTTCTCATGGGAGGGGGCTGATCACCTTAGGAGACCTTTCCACCCCAACTGTGCCCGGTGAGGCTGAGCCCGGCTGGGACGGAGAAGCAGCCCAGCGATGTAGGGGAAAGGCCGGACCGGCGTATCGGCTTTCCAAATCAACCCCACTTGCCAGGAGACCGTCCTGGCCCCGCACGTAATGAGCGGCGTGCTTGCTTCAGCCTCTAAAGGCAGCTGAAGCCGGATCTCTCCTTTCTTGGTGCTTCACGGGCACGACCTGGCTCTAAACTAGCTGGGGAGAACGCTGAAATTACCCACCTTTAGTGCTACTGTAACATCTGGGAGAGAGCCTGACTGCTGGGAGGATGCATGCAAACCAAGGATGATGTTAAAATGCTTAAAA
This sequence comes from Pandion haliaetus, assembly GCA_013401275.1. Classification (NCBI taxonomy): domain Eukaryota; kingdom Metazoa; phylum Chordata; class Aves; order Accipitriformes; family Pandionidae; genus Pandion; species Pandion haliaetus. The sequence goes on along the minus strand of VYZV01038493.1, from coordinate 121,649 downwards.
TGATGGTTTTCATCTCAGGGGCTGCTGCTGCTTGGCGGTCCCTGCAAGCAACTGAGACCGGCCCACCTAATTTGTCCGCAGGCTTGGATTTGTTGTGTAGGAGCCCTGCTTCTCCATTGCAAGGTGGTTTGGTTTTTAGGGTTCTGCAAATTAAAAATAAAATAATAATTGAAACCCAAAATTCGGAGAGTCAGAGCCCGGTGAACACACTGGTGTAATTCCTTCGGCTTTATACAAGAAGACTGTGGCGGAGGGTAGAGATTCACAAATTCAGAGTTCGCTTGCCAGAGCCAAACTGTGTGGCTTGGACCTTTCTAATTTTAGTCTTCAGCTTTTGCTTTCTGCAGCATTGAGGAAGAATAGCATTGCAGCATCTAATACTGTGTTGGGCAGGGAAATATTTCACCGTTGTGGATTTTTGTTCCAAACGGTTGGAGCAATCAGGTCTTTTTCCAAACAGTTGCCTCTCAGTGTGCGGAACAAGAGGAAAAATAACCCTCTGAGGAGAACCAGTGAGCAACAGAAAACACATCATGAGGGTTTTTTCCTGTGTAACCAACTCCTCGCACGCTGCACGACCCCGCGGTTTGCCGCGATCAGAAAACAGGCGCGGGGCAGAACTGGCAGGGCTCCAACGCCTTGTTCCTTCTCTCCGCAGAGCAGAAGCGGAGCAGTGCCGGGGGGGATCCCGTACCGAAGGCTGAATCATCCCAGGCCCGCAGCCGATCTCTCGGAAGAGGAAACCAAAAGAATCGCCAGGATCTTCTCTGCTCAGCTGTCCAAGAAGGAATAGTGTTGGCGAGAGGCTGTCCGCAGCGGCTGCTTCCCGAGCCACGGCCTGACGCATCGGCAAATGCCGGGCCCTCCAGGGAAGAGATGGAAGCCATAGGTTTCAGGATCTGATTTTTAATTTGCCTAATTGTTAGAGGGACTTAAAGCCTGGTGGTCAACCAAGGGGACCTGAGAGACTGTGTCTTGCAAGGGCAAGGCCCCGATGAGTCTCACTGCTTCAGGTAACTGATGAGCTGTTATCTGGTCTCCACATAACCCATTTTGGGGATTTATTCACATCCCATTTTGAGACAGCTCCTTTTGCTTCAGCCAAAGGATGGAGAACATGAAAAATTTGCCATCCCATCGGCAAGCAGAGAACTCTTGCCTCCCAGCCGGCGTGTGCTGTGGATGGGGAGGGAAGATGAGCTCCCTCCCCAGTGGCCTTCCAAAAATAGTTGGTGGGAAGCGTAGTTTGCCGATTCTAGAGGAATGTATGTGCTCAAGGTGCTTGTGTGAACGCAGGCCAAGGATACTGTAAAATACTGATGTGTGTACAAAAGGGTTTTACTAGAAATACAGACCTTTTATATTCTAAATTATTTTTGTACGTTTTTATGTCGGGTACCTTTCGCATAACGGACTTTGATGCGAACCGAGCTAAGTTATTTTTGTACTGCTCTCCAGTGCTTGTGTTTCAATAAAACTCCCTGGTTTCTTGTCGGCTGGTGCAAATTGTCCCGCTGCCAGGTCACGAGCTTGTCGTTAACAGGTGGACGGGACTCCTTCCCCCAAGAGCCTCCCCTAACGAGCGGGAGAGGACATCGTGGAAACGCTTCCTGGAAGGTGGCGTGGCCGGGGGCAGACGTAAAGGTCGCTGCTTTGCAAAGTAATGGAATACCGCTGTATAGCGCAGCCCGCGTGGAACGAATCGGATCTCGGAGGCGAGCGCATGCTCCAAATGAGAGCTGCTTTTTCAAACCACGCTTTGAATGCAGGATTTAAGGAACCAAAGTGTCAGCATCCCTTTTTCCTCCCACCTCTGCGGTTCTGTTTTTCGCAGAGGGAATCCTGAGTGCGTTAACACACAACTTGCCCATGCTGGCTTAGACCCCAGTGCTAAAATCTCTTCTGCCCTGCCCGCGCGCTGCCTGCAGAGCCCTGAGCCTCCCGCAAGCTGCCCCTTCGCAGCCTCAATCCTCTGTCCTGCGAACGCGTCCCCTTGCCGGGCGAGGGTCGGGAGGTGAACATGCGTCCCGAGCGTCCCCCTGCAAGGACGGGAATGACGTGCGGGCTTCCTTCTCCTGCTTCTGATCCTGGTGGCATCCCCCAAAAAAACCCAGGTGGGATGCTGGCCGGGTCGGGAACACCGTCACAGCGGAGGAGACGATGTTGACTCAAATTATATTTTGGGTGCGAGATAAACAACTTCTTCCTCTTGCATTTAGGTCAGCGGTGGAGCAGGGTCCAGCCAGCCAGGAAAACGTGACAGCAGCCAGCCGGAGAGGGGTGTCAGCGCCAGATGTGCTTCTGCCTGGAGCCCGATCGATGGAGCAAAGGTGGCTTCAGGGTGTCAAACCCGCGCGAAATCCCTCCTGCGTGCTCGCACGCAAGAGTGCAGGCTTTCTGCACGCCAACAGGGACATGCGATCTTTTCCGAACGTGTCCCTTTGGGCTTTGTGCGTGTAGTGCTAAATAGCACGAAGGGTTAAACACACTGAGTTTTAAGAAAATGGAGGAAAAAGGGGAATTTCTTGAGCTGTCACCCCACCCTTGGCCTCCAGCCTTGTCCTGAGCCCTGTCCCTCCTGGCAACGCCTTCCCCTTGCCCGCAGACCCAGCTCGTGGCCGCATGTGAAAGGACATCACGGTTTTCGTCATGCAGAGCACAAACACGGGAGGGATTTACCTCCGAGCCACTCGGGTGGTTTTTGCCCTCGGGCTGCTCCGCGTGAGCTCGGGGGACATGTTGCACCATGCAGAGGAAATCCCGCCGGCAAGCTGGGCAGCTGCCTGGGATGAATTCCGGCTGCGTGGTCTGTGCCAGGGGCAAAGGGGTCTGACCTGCGCCGCAGGGCGGAGGGGGGAGCGCTCAGTGCTGCTCTGCCTCCAAACTGCTCAATTTTAAAGCCTTTGGGCAAGTGTTCTCTGCATCTTGTCCTTCCCAGAGCGCATTTAGGTTAAAAAACCCCAAATTACTCCCCCATTCCACAGGGCTCAGTGGCCACGAAATGGGCAGAAGCACATTGTCGGGCGCTGCTGCCCCACAGCTTTACTCCGACGGGTGCTGGTGGTCTGGGCAGGACGCACACACACACACAAGCCCGAGCCCTGTGGGGGAGCAGAGGGCTGAAATGCAGCCACCCTCTCATGGGTGCTGGGTGGCCCCACGCTCATGGGCTCAAATGCCACGGGGGGAACTGGGTTTCACTGTCACCTGATCCCGGCGGCCGCTGGAATCTCCTCCCGGGTGCTATATAAGGGGGGGGGCAAGTTGCTGGCTCTGAAGGCAATGGCTGTGCAGAGAGGGGTGTAAGGCAGGAGCCGGGACACGGTGCTGAGGTCCCTACGGTGAGGCTGCGGGGGACCTGGCCCCGGGCAGGTCACCCTCGGGGAGACGCTCTCACTGAGCAGCCCCCATTTTGGCTGGGGGGAGGGGGGATAGGGCAGGGTGGGCAGCGATGAATCCCATGCTAGCCCCGCGCTGAGCGAGGAAGCCCTGTGCCCAAGTTTCCCAGGGATGCAGGCGAGGAAATGGGGCAGGATTTGGCTTTTGGGGGTT
>VYZV01038493.1:96218-109255 GCA_013401275.1 Pandion haliaetus | reverse complement strand
CATACCGAGATACAGTCGCCTTCACCGCTCCCCACCCCCAATTTGTTATCCCCCTCCCCCCCTACAAACAGCAGTTTTTCAGCAGTGAAAAAAAATCGTTGCAACACAAGATCCTCACTAACACCTCAAAGACGCTCTCCGAATTAAAAATGATCCAAGTTGTGTCGTAGTAAGAAATATTACCTGTCGCCAAAAACCTCTGCATAGAGCCTGCTCCTCACAGTTACCTCAGAAACTTCTATATACACATCTCAAACACGCTGTACAGGAAAATACGCGTGGAAGAGCTATTTGGACACAGCTCTCCACTATCTGGCCGATCCGAACACTTAAAGGTCAGAAAGTTGGTATCTCCTCACTATCCCATCTCTGCAGCATGTGTAAATTTGCTTCTCCCAAGACGCTACCTGAAAAAGAGGGTGAGGGGGAAAAAAAGTAGCATTTAAGCATAGTATTTCCCAAGTGACTGTTAAAAGTAAAATTCTCAGAGATCGGCTTTCCTTTTGGACTTTTAGAGAGGGAAGAGGAGGCGAGTGTCCCCTGAAACAGCATTAGCAGGTTTTCAAGAACAGTTCAAGGTTTTACCAGGAGCTTAGGCAGCAGGTAAGTGCTCGCACAAGGGTTCTTCCGTTAAGATACAAAAGGGAAAATGACTTTTTTCACACTTTTCTCGTGTTTTGCTCACACCAGTGAGTTGCGCAGGTCAAATCTCAGCCTCCATGTGAGGCTGAGTGTTGCCCTTGAGGGTGTGCATGGGCTAGGAGGGGGGGAACTGGACCACAGAAGGTGGAACAGGTTAAAACGTGAAAAAGAGCTAATTTCTACCAGTGCCACCAGGTTGAGAGCCCAGGGAACCCAGGTCACCCTCCATGATCTGCGCAAGTGCAGCGAGGTGTCTGGAAATGTAACAGCAAGACCCGTTTTCTGGTCTTGAGTCACCAGAGGGCAAGAGAAGACGGGCAGCACTGCGCGGCCGGCTGCTGCTTTTACCCCGATGATCCTCCGAGCACAATTAATTCACATTTTTTACAGAAAACCAGTTCTGCCAGAGCTACTCCAACCACCAAGCTACTCCACTGCTTCAGTTTTGCTCCTGCACGATGGAGATAACACCAGCATATACCACAGAGGATTTGTTTACGCAAAATATTAAGATTATTCAGCTAGAAAAAAAAAAAAAAGCTTAAAAGTCAACTGTGTGAAGGAACCTGTTGCGCAGGCTGCCAAATCCTGAGATAAAGGCAGCTGCCAGCTACCTGGCATCACCTTTCCCTGCACCCTTTATCTTGGGCGATACACCGTATTCCTCACCTTGTACACAGGGTCGCAGTCAGCTTCTGTGAGATCGAGGACATAATCGAGGTCTTGCTGAATGATAAAGCAGGTTCCATCACCTACACGAGCAGAACAGATAGGAAGCAAGGAAAGAACAGTGGCCAATTAGTGAAATAAGCCACGCTCTTAATTACAAACAGCACTAGCAGGCCCATCAGAAATGCCTGATCACAGGGGACACAGTCCCCAGGAAGAGGGAAAAGTGCTGTGAGGATGTCAGAGAGAGGGGAAAAGGCTTTGATCATTGAGAGGCAACTTAGAAGCCCTATTTTGCAGGAACGCAGGGAAAGAGAAATGACAAGGCAAAAAGCAACCATGTAATATAGCTCCTACTACATCCCCTTTTTGCCACGGACACTCTGCCCAGCCAGCCAGTGCTTCTATCTAAGACAGCAATACCCAAAGAGCACAAAGCTCCTCGATTTGATTACGCAATTTCTACCGGCACAATACAGGACTTGAGTTACCTTGGCTGGCAATAAATCCATCTCGGTACGGGAGCAGCGAAAGCACGGGTGCTCCTGATCGATGGATGACCTGGATTGGAGCGCTAGAAAAAGGAGCAGAAACAAGGGATGAGTATTATGGTCTATAGTCAAGAGTCCATTCCAATGCATGAACACTGAAAGAAGAATATGAGCTCCTGGTTAAAAGATACGTGAGGAGAATGTACAGGACGTGGGGACTTGATCAGTGGTTAGCAAAGAGTCTCTGTCCTCTAGAAGCAGACGGAAGTCAGCACTGGTTTTCCTGAAGATGTTGCTAAAGGATGGAAATGGGAATAGCTAGCAGGTGAACATCAGCACACCTCCACGGATCATACACAGGAATTATCTTTACCAAGGCACAGACAAAAGCTTGGAGCTCATCCAGCATGAAAGACTCTTCAGACATTGGTGCCAGCCTCTCCAGCCCCCACGCAAAAGCACCATCTCGATGCCTCCCTGCTCAGAGCTCACCTTTGACACTAATAAAAACCAACTTAGAACAGCTCCTGCCCTCAGCGACGGCTCAGTTCCAGTCCTGTGCTGGAATGAGGATCAGGCTAAAGCGTAAGACCGTACTAAGACACCTAAGTCTTACCAGTGAAGGAGAGGAAGGGCCTGTGCTTCTGGTGGGAGAATACTGCTGTTATGCTTGTAGATAGGTTTAGCAGAAAACTTCCTTTATGTACATAGATTATATATAATCACACAAACATTCGTATATAACATAATATGCACAGAACACAATACACTACCGTAATGTTTATATATATATATTAAAAAAAGGAATAACCTGAGAGGTCAGGCTGTGCCAAGAGCAGCCCTGGTCATAGATCAAGACTGAAAAAGCTTTTCAGTAACTCAAGGAGCCCACACACAGCCTATAGCCTTTTAGAAGGCACCTGCCAAAGAACATCCCATCAGATCACCAACCCAAGCAAAAGTATCCTCCCCAGTGCTCCCCAGGAGAAAGAAATGGCCGCAAGAAGCTCAGGAGCTCACAGTGCCATGGCTTGGGCTGTACCCACCCTTCAGAAGGGGCATTGTCTGCCAGCACCCTCGATCTGGCTCTCTTTCCCAGCCAAAAAACTAACTTATTTAAATAGTTGCAGCCCCAGGCACACACTCACTTTGTGTTTCTCACATCCAGCTGATATATGTTCCCATCCTGAGTCCCTGCTAGGATATAGGTACTTGAGAGGAATGTGCAGCAGTTGAACGCATCAGATCCAACGAAGAGGAACACCTGGGAACATAGGAACAAATTCAAGTGTCAGACACAGGACACAGAGGAGAAGGAAGCCATCATTTATTTAGAAGTCCTTACAGTCACTTCCATGAGTCACAGCACAAACCGGCAAACCCAGAGGTTAATAACCCCTCAGCTCTGCTCCAAAACACAGAAGGGAGCAATGCTCCAGGATCAGTTTTGTCAAGTCAGCAGAGACGGCACAATCAGTGAATGCCCCTGGGTCTCCTTTGGAGGAAGGATGTGTCACTGTGACAGGCGAACCAATACCGAGCTCAGACTAATCTTCAGACGCCCACGGAGCAGCGAGACCAGACTGCACGGCAGGTTGGCAAAGACCACTCCTTCCTCCCGGAGCCGCATTGTTACAGAGGCCGCAAGTTTTTTTCCAGGTGAGCCTTTGCCATCTCACTGACCAGCCTCGGTGAGCTCATCTGTTCCACCCAAATTTTACTCTCCACAAACACCACAAGCACTTTAATCTGCTACGTTACCAGGAGCACCTGATAAGATCTTCAGTACCCAAGATCTACCAACTCCATCTCCCTTTGCCAAGAGGAAGGAGATGGACTAGTGACCACCTGAGGTCCCCTTCACACACTGCTTAAAACACCTGTCAGAATAAACAGCAACTTTACACTTTGGCTGGGTGAGACAGCCTGCAGTTCCTGCATTCACAATGACATCTACTGGCCACTGTTCAAATTTCAATACTGTCTTCCCCATACCCAGGTTAAATCGTGAGCAATTCTTCCTCCTCAAACCCCCACGTAAACGTCTGGCCAGCAGGAAGGAGAGAAGGCATCCCTTTATTGTACCAGGTTTTAGTCTCTCCTCCAGGGAATACACACAGAGGAGAACACTGCAGCTAAGACCAAAGGCAGGCAGATTAGCCCTCCCCCGCCTCCAGCCTAGTGTGGTCCCCTTCCATGCCACATGGTGAACCTCACTGGGGAATGGAGCTGGTGTAACACTAACCAGTTTACCTATCTGGGAAACTAGATAGGTAAACTATCTAGGTTTCACCTGGCTCAGTTCCTCACCCCAGTGCTCTGCACAGCCACATGAACAGCAGCTTACAAACTGAGGAGCTGCTGCAGCAGCAATAGAAACAAAGGGACTGGGGCCCCGGAGCTGATTTTATAGCAGCGTCTTGGAGCACTCTCCCAGGCAGGTACTTCTGAGAGTCTCAGACTCCTTACCGGCTGCCTGCTCTGCAGTCCCACTCCTTGAAGCTTCTTGTCTTCTCGAGCCAGCAGCAGGATTTTCCCTTCTGTCCCAATCTCACGTTCACCTGACGAAAGGACAATAGTTAACTGCAGCAGTGGCTACGCAACAAGTCGTGATGGTACCAAAACCTGACAGTTTGGATCACCCCTGCTGAACTTGTAACAGCATTCCTCCATACCCTAAGACACCAGATGCAGCAAGCCAGGGCAGTAATCAAAGAGGCTCCTGTCTTAATCACTCAAACTGCTTGATAAGGCTCAATTCCTCTGCAGGACTGGATTGCTCTATTCCAGTGATCCTAGTTCCCCACCCTAGGTGGTACAAGGGCACGCAGCAGCATGTCAAGCACTCGGGATTATTGGTGACAAACCCAAGCAGTTTGGGGAAGGGGAACAAAGGTTGAATTTTAAGAGAAAGACCCCTACTAGGAGCTTTTTCAGGCGTGCCCAGGTTCAGCGAGTTGTCAGCAGCGCCCACGGCAATGCCGTTGACAGGAGAGCTGCAGTCAGCGATGACACCCAGACAGGCGGATTTTCCACAGTCCCAGAGGCGGGCAGTGCCGTCTCTAGAGCAGGAGAGGACATTTCTTCCCCGATCCACAATGGCAGTGTCCAAAATACCTGCATCAAAGCAAAGGCCATGTTCAGACAGACAGACAGCATGGAAGGCAGATAGACAAAGCACCTCATTTCCCAAGGCGAGCTCAACTACAAGCCCCAAGCCACTGTCTCCAGAGTGCCACGAGTCACACACAGCCAAATTATGAGGTGTGCAACGTGGGGCAGGGAGCCACTGCATCTAGAAAGAGACGCGATGTATGTGGAAGGCAGCAGCTCCCAGCAAACCACATGCCAGAGTGGGAGCCAGCACCCAGCACAGAGGCAAGATACTACCAATAAAATGATCGACAACACCGCACCTCAAACAGCTGATACCACAGCCGCTGCTGAGTTTCTACCTCCAAAATTAACCTCTAACTTGGGCAGAAAACAGTCTGGCTCAGCACTCTTAAAACGTTGCCAAGTCCAGCTCTGGATAATCCCCAAAGTTGTGCGAGGCAAGCAGCATCCACATTATGCAGCTACAGCAACATCAAAAGAGCAGTCTTTGCAGGTGCTAGTGTCCCCTAAATACTTCATTTCACTGTGGGCTGTTGAGTCTCAATCTGAAAAATGACGCAGTGTTTTTTTGGAAAAGAACAGTCAGATGGTTAGATGATTTAATCGACACTTTCCCTACAGAAGCAGTCATTAAACATGACAAGCTCAAATGACAGGACAAGTCAAGCAAACTGCAGCAGTTCAGGCTGGAGTTATAAGCAGTAAAGTCAACTTCAGAGCCACTGGGAGCCAGCCAGCCAACACCATTCTGACCACAGCTCTGTTACATCGCCTGCCGCAGTCTGTTTACAGGACGTTTGCGGCAAAGTATTTTGAACCCACACAAACAGATCACATGAGAACAATGGCAGGTTCAGCGCAAGACAAGTTTTCAAGTTAATCAAATTTTGGGCAGCCAGCCACATGGCTTATTAATTAACCTTTTCAATAAAGCCTAGCATCCTGTGAGACAGGGAAAACAAGCCTGTACAGAGCAGTTAGTTGCTCAGGCAGAAGATAATTTGGAGCAGGGTTTTGGGTATCTGATGCCACATCCACAGCTCACTTGGACTTGCTCATGATTACCCAAGCGTTCAAGTTGGCATCCCTTGGGAAGCAATCACCATGACAAGACAGCACCACCAGCCACTGTGCTCTGCGCCAGGTGTAAACAGGACTAAAATGGGAGCCTGCTTAAGCATTATGTATAAATCCACACTGCTTCTGAACAAAGGGTCCTGGAAACCAAATCTTCTTTCCATAGATTAACAGACGCTCTGTCCAGAAGCTTGCTTTGATCTCAGCTCTCAGGAGCCCTTCTGGGTAGCTCATTTTTCATCCCTTGCAGTTGTTCTTTAGGACTAAGACAGCATCAGTTGGAGGAGTTTGTAGCGTAGACCCTGAACGCAAGGAACAGCACTAAACTCAACCGTGTAAGGCGGCCAGTGCATCCTCTGCATGAGGACACAAGGAGGATGAAGAATTTACTCTCATTTCCAGCAGCAAGACCATCAGCAGGGGCAAAGCTGAACATCTGCCCTCGGTACAAGGGTGAACAAACTTACTCCAGCCCTTCTTAAGACATAATCACTTAAGTATCTTTGCAGCTCCTCTTGTTCTGCTTTACTCACTTTCAACAGCACACGTCCTTGAGGCAGGTAACTGCCTGCCTGAGTTCTGCAAGACCATAATAAACTGCTATATGCTTTTCCGGGCAAGAAAAAAAAAAAAAAAACAAAAGGAAGAGGCTATGAAGCAACTGAAGGTAAGCAGGATGATCTGGGTGCAAGCGGGAGGCATTCCCAGTGCAGGCAGCAAGGCTACTGAATGTAGGTCAGAACTCCGGAGAGCTGAGACTGCCCTGGAGGAGCAGAATGCCCTCTACCTCAACCTCTGCCACTCACAACAGACTAATGGACTGCATCCTCCCTCCTTTTACTTTCATGAACAAGGAAAACACAGATGGTGAGAGAAACAGTTTCATCTGTCTAATACAACAACTACCGATCTTTTTATTCAAGTTCTGGGAGCTGGAAAAAGATACTCCGGACATCTAATCCAAATCCACAGCACAAAGTGCAGCCGGTTGGCGGCTGAACATTAATCCTCAGGTGCAAGGCAATTATACACATGGCAGATCAAGCATTTTAAAGGCTAAGTACTCTGTACCTCCTTTGTGACCTTTAAATGTTACTACGCAGCTGGCGTCTTCTGCTGACCAGATCTTTAGCTGGGCATCCATTCCCCCACTCAGAACCACGAGGCCCGATGGGAAAAACCTGCAACAATTCACATCATACACATGGCCTTCCAATAGTCTCTGGAAAAACAAAGAACTACGTGCTAGTTCCATTGTTATCAACCTTATGCCGAGCAATTTTCAAGCTTTGACACTGGAAAACCTGGCGTTCCCACACAGGCAGAGGATTAAGTTCAAATCCTCTGGGTTTGCGTTCCTGGAACAAACTCATCCGAATTTGAGGCAAAGAGGTAGCAGGTACACTTTGCACCTTCCCTCTACCATCTGAGTAGCTAATTACATAGCAAAGGACACTACATTTGTTTCTAATTACAGGTTAAATGTCTCTATCCTCTGCCAAACAAGCAATACACAGGTCAAGCTCCACAAGAAACACCTTAACTGGCAAGGCAAGTAGCCATGATGTGTTTAATCCATCACAGGAGTCTTTTCTTCCTCACCTCTTCTCTACTGCAGAAGAAATTCAGTGCTTGTACCACACAGGTTAGGAGCTGCCAGTTACCTTCTGCGCTCCAGCTGTCATTCCTAAGTACCCATTCTCATTTTCACCCTGGGACTCCTCTCCGGATTGCTGAGCATCATTTCCCTTGGGAGAAGTTGTGTTTTCCAACAGTTTTGACTTAAAACCGCCAAGATGTCAAATTTCAATTAGCTTTTCAATAAAAAGTGTGTGGATAGCCTGACCAAAGTCACAGCTGAATGACTCCAATAATGTCACAGACAACACACAACATCAAGGCTTAGACAGTCTTACTCTTATTTCTCCATTCGCAGCCTGCCAGATCTTCATGGTCCCATCTGTGCTGGTAGACACGCCAAGCCCTCCACCACTGGAAATATCAAGACAGGTAATCTGCAGGAGGGTAAAAACACCCAACATTAGCTTTATATGACCCTATATATAGGTATTTCTGCTCAAGAGCCTAACCCTGTACTGGGGGAGATCTGCCAAGTACATCACTCGGCACTATTATCTCCTCAAGACACACTGCTGGACTCATTTAAAACACCCAAAAGAGCTTCCATAGTCCTAGCTAAAAAGTTTCAGCCCAATAATATCCTAACATTAAAGCAAGGACATCACAGGCTTTCTCATCTCACCCTCTCGATATGTTTTCTGAGATATTAATTAAGCCCTTAAGAAATCAAAAAAACAAGTGGATCCTGAACAGCAGGGTTTTTCTAGAGGACAAGGGCAGCATAAAAAGAAATCCTCCTCAATTTATCTGTTTACACAGATAGCTGCATTCCTCCTCCAAGAGTGAGCTGCTGATCTGGGCTGACCCACAGCCAGGGCTCAGACAAGTTGGGTGACTGGAACCTGGCACAAAGCACCCTAGATTTCTTGTAATTACCACCAAATTTGACAGAGAAATTGTTATTCTCTGCCTGTGACTCTGCAGAGATCTGCAAAGCAGGGAGAAAAAGAAATGCTGAGTCAGAAGCCTGCAGAGACAGAAATTGTATTTCAGGTTTACCCCAGGTGAAGCAGAAATCTGGATTTTTCTAGAAACTCCCGTACACAGGTAAGAAATTGAGCCAAGCTGTTCCACAGTAGCTCAAGATAACTGGCCAGCTTGAGAGTACCCTGACTCACAAGCCCACAAGACATTGTTTGAGATATTTATGAAGCCAGTGGCACAGCCTAAATGTTCTGAAACACTGACTCAAAACAAGCTCCTTATGCAGGCAGGCTAACTCCTCGCACAGTCTACCACACTAAGTTATTAACAACTGCCTGCTTTGCATAAACACTGGGAGAGCTGAATACTTTTGAAGAGAGCAGATGTTGATCTTACGTTCTTGCAAAAGGGTAGTCTTTCCCATGATACCAGACTTTATTGCTACCTTTTGAGAAAGGCAGATGCATTTTAGTTGTGGATAAATGCAATCGGACTAGGTGATCATTGTAGGTCCCTGAAATATCCTGTTCTATTCTAAAATAATTTAAGATCACAGGTATTCTAGCCTTGAGTAAAACAATTACATCTCTCCAGTGACAGAGGTATTTCCAATATAGATTGCAGCAACACTAAACAGGCTGAAAAAACAACAATATAGATTATGTTAGAACAAAGGTTAACACTAGCGTTGCATCCTGCAAAAACCAATAAAACTATCACAACTATATACTGGAATAGCTGCCTTGTCTTGCAAGACTTGGATACTGGAGTCATGCTGTATTACCGCCAAAAGCTTCCTAGTAATTGCATTTGCACTCCATGGATTAGAAGAAAATACTACAATGGTAAAATCCACTGACAGAAATGAGAAATGCAGATCCACCACAAGATATGCAAATCACAGTTCTGTCACCATTCCAACCTCACCAGCACGACAAAGCACAGTTTTCTGGTCTTAACTTGCACAGTCCGTCAGTGCGCTTGCAGGTCCCAGCCACCTGGTTGGGTATATAAGGGACGAGGCTGCTCCTCTTTATCCCAGGCTTCAGATTAAATGCTTTTCTGAACAATTAACTATTCTCAAACAGGACTGGGCTTTGTCGATCCCCTTGCACATGCTCAGCCTTAGCTAGGAGCCAGCCTGAAGAGACAGGTGGATTTACTACCAAGTTCACAAGGAAACTCAAATATATGAGTAGACTGAGAGACTTTGCCAAAAAAACATGACAGCTAGGGGTCTGAGATCTAAGGATGATGGCCTCGGGCAGACCAAGTGCATAACAGACCTGCACCAATCTCCAGCTGTTTCCAGATGTTAAGGAGGACATCCTATGGTATCCTATTGCTGCACGTGCATCAGCCAGGACTTGTGGGGGCACGATGTGCCACACTGCAGTCATAAGTTCTCCCATCCAAGCAAGGGTCAGGCCAAACTGCTCTCCTGAAAAGCTCTGACAGCTTAAATCACAGCTAATTTTAACAGGGTGCAGGATCAATACTCAACCTCCACTTGAAAAAAAAATTGGGAATTAAAACAGGAATTAGAAGATTTAAATAAGACCACAAGGTAACGGTTTAGCCGTTACAACAGCTATTAAGTACATTTACTTACATATCTCTAACATGAGAAATACATTGGTAACGTGTACTCGGCACTGGTGAGGTCGCACCATGAGTACTGTGTTTTTTGGGCCCCTCACTCCAGGAAAGACATTTCAGCGCTGGAGTGTGTCCAGAGAAGGGCAACGAAGCTGGTGAGGGGCCTGGAGCACAAGTCTGATGAGGAGCGGCTGAGGGAACTGGGGTGGTTTAGCCTGGAGAAAAGGAGGCCGAGGGGAGACCTTCTCGCTCTCTACAGCTACCTGAAAGGAGGTTGTAGGGAGGCAGGTGCTGGTCTCTTCTGTCAGGTAATAAGTGATAGGACAAGAAGAAGTGGCATCAAGTTGCAGCAGGGGAGGTTTAGACTGGACACTAGGAAAAATTTCTTCACCAAAAGGGTCGTCAAGCATTGGAACAGGCTGCCCAGGGAAGTGGTTCCATCCCTGGACGTATTTNCACCATGAGTACTGTGTTTTTTGGGCCCCTCACTCCAGGAAAGACATTTCAGCGCTGGAGTGTGTCCAGAGAAGGGCAACGAAGCTGGTGAGGGGCCTGGAGCACAAGTCTGATGAGGAGCGGCTGAGGGAACTGGGGTGGTTTAGCCTGGAGAAAAGGAGGCCGAGGGGAGACCTTCTCGCTCTCTACAGCTACCTGAAAGGAGGTTGTAGGGAGGCAGGTGAAAAAAAAAGCCTGTGAAGGTCATTCAAGGAGGCATGAAAAGCCTCACTGATGTTTGACATATCCTCAAATTTTCAAGGGGGATATGTAAACAGGCAAGGCCAAGCACGAGCGCTCAGAACAAGAGGCAGCAGGTAAAAAGGATAACTGAAGCTTAGTCCACACGAGCTTTAAACTCATCTACATATTAATAGATATTGCTTCAGCTGCTTTCCAGAGGAGAGATCTGCAGTGCAGCTGTAACCCATCACACCCATTTGACAGCAGACTAAACACTTATGCCCGCATTTCCATTCTGCTGTGCTTTGAATGTTGATTCCATTTATCACACAAAAGGGCAGCTGGAGACTCTTAAGTAGCACAAAGCTCAGAGAAGTGATTCACCTCTGTCTCCGGAGCTGCCTTATGCCAAGCTCTGTCTCTCAGCAGAGCTCCGCTCCCTCTTAAAACAGCTGTAGAGATGCAGAATTGCCTTGATGTCAAAATGCACCTTGATTTACACCACTTTTGAGCTTCATTAACATAGACTGACTTTTCAGCATTTTCAGCTGGGTTTAATCACAACCATTTACTTAATAAATCATGAGACAAGTGTACTAAAACATCTCCAGAAGCCTTCAGGGGACCCCCTTTCGGGCAGCCAGCTGTACCTGCAAGCTACCCACTCCCTATTTTCCTGGATCATTTCCACATAGGGTTAAGTGTCCAGCAAAAACACAGACTACTTTCCAGCAAAGCCAAGTTATGTGCTTCTCTTCAGTGAAAAAATGAAATTTCAGGTCAGAGTCAGCCTTTGTGTATCACAGTTCAGTGACAAGCTATTACTTGTTGCACCCCCAGATCGATGGTGGCGCAATAATAAAGAAGATTATTCAGTAAAATGAGCAGGACTGCTTTTAAATAAGTGAGAAGTTCATGCAATTTATTTTTTAAATACAAGCTGGGCCTTTCTGGTGTCTGAATTCCCACCAGGTCAAGATGACTTTATGCAATATTCAATTCCCAGCCCCACAAACAGAAATTCATATGGCAAATATCAGACAACTTCATTACATGGGAGCAAACAGCTGCTGTAAACTGGGGATAAATTTGAACCAGTCAGAGATGAAGAGATCAGTGCCTGGAACCTCTTATTTTTATCTTGGTTTTTGACACACTAATTCACACATCTTATTCCTTTACAGGAGGATCTGTCATGGGCCTGAAGCGAGCAGAAATTAGATCACTTGCAAGAAAACAGTCTAAAGAATTTTAGAGATTATGTTTGGGGGGAAAACTTGACCATCATCAAGTTTCCCAAGTTCTTATGATCTGATATATTTGATTACCTGTGCAGGCCACCCCTCAGAACAAGCAAGCAATGGTCAGAGACACATGAAAGTTCACAGTTGCTTCTAGTTATTTCTCATTCACTTCACAAGGTTACTCACACTTTTCTGATGAATTCTACAAAAAGTTGTGTATGGGGCCAGGAACTTGGAGGACACATTTTCATGAGGACAAGAAACGAGAATGCTTTTCTAGAGGAGGAAAGAGAGGGGAAAAGAATTAGAAGTACTCTTACACCTACTGAAACACAGAGGCTGGCAAGGTAGAACTACGACCTGGACCCAGCTGTGGTCTCTCACAGCCTGAAGACTGATGGAAAGTTCAGCATTGGGCTCTTCTCCTTATGCCTCCTCAAGATGCAGGCCCCAGGTGGCAAGGGATGGCCGCTATGGCCTGGCCAGCCATGACACACAGCCCAGCCCGACTACAGAATGCTACGGACCAGCTCCAGGGCACTGCAGAGGTGGGAGGCCCAGGGGAGCTGGACAGGACCACGCAGGGGCCTGGGCGACAGCTTTAGGCTCCTATTTTGACTGTTGTAAGAGCATCGCCCTTTCGCACGTGGAAGGCCGTTACCAATCCCTGCTCCACCACAGCCCTGGCACCTTGGTGACTTTCCCGACCACAAAGCCCTCGGAGGCAGCGATGTCAGGGACGCCCTCAATGCTGAGCCCACGGCGGGTCAGGCTGCCGTACAGGGTCGGCTTCCCTGTGGGGAGAGCACCCATCAGCTCCGCCACCCCTCAGACCCCCGCTTCAGCTCACCATCCCCTAAACCACAGGGCACCCCCCAACGACCCTCACCCCCTCCTAAACCACAGGGCACCCCCCAACCGCCCTCACCCCCTCCTAAACCACAGGGCACCCCCC
>VYZV01038493.1:64278-77288 GCA_013401275.1 Pandion haliaetus | reverse complement strand
CTTTGCTCTCTTTTCTCCCCCCCCCCCCCCCCCCCTCAGTTAATTACCAGTTAATACTGAAAGGTTTTAAATACTGTTCATAGCATCAAATCTGGTGAGGAGAGAAGGGATTTTATGGGTATAGTGTAGCAAAATACTCCTAACTGAATATACATTGCACTGCAACTGCTGTCTTGACTGTTGCTTATGGATGGGTTCAAGCTGATTTCAATCTAGCTGGTTAGGGCCCAGCTGGCAGCTGCGGTGTGGGTTTCAGACCTGCCTTTGTCTCGGATCCTGAACGATGTCTCCGTGACTGATCTGCGCTGAACTCTGTGCTAAATGTGGTGATGCCGATGGCAGCGTAGCCCTTGGGGTGCCCACACAGCCCACGGGTGCTGCAGCGCGGGCGTGCTCCAACACAGTGCTCGGATGAGTCTTGTCTCTGATGGAGAAACGGCTTTTTCTGAATTCAGCTTGAATCTCTGTAGATATTGCTGTCATGATGTCATTCTGTCCAATTTTTTTACTGACCAAAGGGTGAATAGCTCCCATTACAAATGGCTCCTGGAAGAAGAAATGCCCTAATAATGTTCTTCTGTATGATGGAGATAATTACAGAAGCATCTCTGATGCTGCAAAGGGAGTTTGAGTGGGCTATGCTTAGATGTAGTTCCCTTTGTCATTTGTTTTGAAGGTTAAGGGAAATGTAGAAATAAAGTTTTTATAACAGCAGCTTTCATAAATGAGAAGATCTCTTTGTACAACTGTTGCGCTGGATTGCTGCATTCGCTTCCTGTTTAGCTAAAAGGTTGTCTGCCCTGTTGGAAGGCCATAATTAAAGATACCCTACTGCTGCTGGTAGGGAGGCTGAATGCTTCTGTTTCATGTACATTCAGGGACTTCACAATGACAAATCAAATGTTATGAAGGGCTACGATGTCGATTAGCTGCCTCAGCAACCAAAGCTGGCTAATATCAGACCTTCCGTGCTGACTGTATACAGGGTCTTCAATAAATGTGTATGTTATGGCTAAGAAATTCTTCACTGGAGTTCATTACTGTGCAGGCTTTACAGCTCTTCCATGCAATTGTGTGAGCAAAGACAGTATCATTCCATGTGAGATCCGGAAGCATCTCTAGATGTTTTATTCTTATTTGAAAGTGGGATTGCACAGTGGATGCAGTGTCTGATTTTTGCTGGTATCCTCAGCCATATTGTGGGAGTTCAGCGTTGTATACCTAGGCGTTTGGGTGGACTGCAGTGATTCTTCCTAGTTACACTGTTCATCACTAGCTGCAGATTCTCTTTCCCATGCTAAGATGTTGATTTTTTTTTTTTAAAAGCTCCTTCTTTCCTTGCTCCCCAACGCCCAAAATCTTCTTGTCTCCCATGTCTGTTACTCACATTGTCTGCCTTTTCTGCCTTTATTGCACCAACTCCTCGAGCGCTTGGTGCCGTGGCGAGCAAGCTGACACATCGCTGCAGCTCTCTGTCCGTGTGTCCTGCCCGTGCTGATCTGTTGGTCAGTGGTGGTGTGTGTTGGCTAAATGACATCGGGTCACTCACGGCTCCTTTTGGGATTTACTGCAAGTCATTGCCTCTCAATAGCAATATGGTGTTGTGTCCCCCGTGCCCCTCCCCAGCTGAGCCTGGGTACTTGCCGCATGTACCGTGGATTCATCATGAGCCTGCAACATAATCTGTGTCCAGCTAGAAGAAGCTTCTCTTTCTCTTTTTTTTTTTAAACTTGTAATACAAGGATATGGCATTGGGTGGCTAGCAAGAAGGCAACTTCACCAGCGCTTGCCTTAATTGAATTACTTTTCTCAATGATTGAAGATTATACAGAGTTTAGCAGTTTTAAATATGCTAATCTTTACTGAAAAGGCAGAGAGAGCTCTGGGCTGCGGGATTAGGTAGAGCTATTGTGTGTGTGTGTGGAGAAGAATGCTTCTTACTGCCTTTGATCTTCTTTTATCAGGTGATTTGCATCAGTCCTAATGCCTCAAGTTTAAGAAATTCTCATTTCTGGGTCATATCAGTTAGTGTACACATCACCTGTGTTAGGGTAGCTTGCAGTAAATATGGTAGATATCCAAATATTAATAACATCTTTAGTTCTGTTTTGCATAGGAGCACCTCTCCTTCTTAATAAATTGATTTTTTGATTTAGTGGGCACAACTGAATGCTGGGGTACCACAACAGAAATATTCTTTTGTCATGTGGGTTTACGCTGCAGCTTTTATTGGCGAGCAAGTCTGAAGGACATTAATATGTATAGAAAGCAAAGTAAGTCCCTGTTGCCTATTTCTGCTGGCATTTCTGCATTGCATAAGATCTTAAAAAATGTTAATTTGTTGTAATTTTCTTTATCAGGAACCGAGATTTTTAATATCGAAAAAACTGATAAGTACCAGATAATAACTCGAGGAATGTAACTGGAAACCACTAATGATACTGTTGCATAATGATGTTGGTACAGGCACTGCTGAACAGTGTCATGTGTCTTATTAGATAACTGGGGAACTGCAGGTGGTTTGTGTGTAACATGAAGCTGGTGTAACACTGGTCGCAGGTCAGCCCCTTGGCCGAGTCTGGCATCCCTGTGCAACTGAAAACTCCCTTTTTAAGGAATTCTTAGCTCTACGAGCTCCAGAGAGCTGTTAACTTGTCCTGCCAGTGGTTTCAAATCTGACCTCCTTTCCTCCTGTTAATTTCCTAGTGTCTTGGTTTTCCTGTGGCTGGGTCTTCAGATATTTGGGTTTATATTTGGACTATATGCATTTTCCATGAGTTGCTGAACTTCATTTTCTTGGGTACATCTGGAAGCTGAATATTGTCCCAGTTCTTTCTCTTCTCCATCTCTGAAATAGCCCTTCCTATAGCAATGTCTGGAAGAAGCACGTCAGACTTGGAGAATAAGACTTAAATGTTTTGTGGTGCCTGTTCTCATGGTGCCTTTTGATCCCAGTCTATTTGTGGAAGCCTCTGAAGGATCTAGATCTTTTCTTCAAAGGAAGAATAGCTGCGCCTTTCTGCACTTTGTGTTTTTCTCTCTGTATCTGAAAAATAATTTGTGAACTTGGAAGGAAAGGATCTTCTTATCCCTTGATTTAAAAGAATGGATTTTGTATTTGCAGCTGTTGCGGTTTTTGGTGGTACTTGACACTTTCTTGGCACATGATTCAGGTTTTGCGAAGCTGATGTCTGAGTCTTTTGCTGAAGCTGTAAATGGGACTAACAGAGAAACAAAGGTGAGGAACCTCATCTGAGGCCACCTTAGAAGAGTATCTAGCAGCTGGAAATTATCAGAGCCAACAGTTGTCAGCCATTCCTCTCAACATTAAAAGTCTGTCTTCTGTAATCAGTTTGTGAGAAAGTAGCTACCTTTCTATTCACCTGATAATTTAGTCCAGGTATTTAAAGACATTTGTTATGTTCGTGCATATACAAGTATGTGTTGTATACACTACTGTTCAAAAAAAAAAAACAAAAACCCAAACCAAAAAAGGCAAACAAAAACTGTGTCAGTGGTTTGAAACATGGCTCTGAAGGAATTGAATTTTGCTGTCTTTATGTGAAGGCCATCAGATTTTTCAAGACAATCTCCAAAACTCACCTGTGAGTCCTGTAACTTGCAAGAACAGTTACCTTGTGACAGGCGAATGTGTTTCTGAAAGGGTATGGGAGCTCTGATGCGTCCGTTCTGGTATGGAGCAGGATAGGACAAGACTAAAAGCACTATTTTGAAAATTAACTGATATAATAAAAATTATTATGAGTTTGACACATCAGTATAAATTTTTTATGGAATTAGTCTGAGTGAAAAAAAGTCTGGAAGTAGTCTAAATTAAAAATGTGTGTCTCTGCAAACAAACAGCAGTCAAAATATGGACTGGCAGTGAAAGCAGAATTTTTCAGGTCTGTGTTCTTGATTTATTTACTGAGCTTACACAAAGTTGAAAAGTTAAATGGATTCTTTCTTTTCCCCTCAGCATAAAACAAACTCTTCTGGCTCTAATATATTGAAGGGCCCAGGGACAGTGAACAATTGAATCAATTACTTTATATCAGATATTTTATTTTTATGTTCAAAGCATGATGGGCTAAATATGTTTTGGAACATTTGAGTAATATTAATTGAAAAAAAAATTGACTTTTTTGTGTCTTTCAGTAGTATTTAACTCTTACCCAAATGCAGCCTAGTGCATCACACAAAAAAATACTAATCTAGGAAGCAAATATTATATGAAACTAAATCTAAATAAATTCTTTTCATCCGTGTGAACTATGTAATGGTTCAGTAAATTTGTGGGGGAGGCAATGTACATGTATTATACTTGGAAAATATCAAACAGTGCAAAGGCCATACTGAGTGGCTAAAATCCTTTCGAGATGGAAATTGCCTCTCATTGGTCGTCAACCAGTAAAAATACCAACTTAAGAAAATAACCAACTCTAAATGCAAAGCAGGATCAAAATTGGGGGTTTAAGTGGGAAGGCTTCTTGCTCCTGATATTGCATGCAACTCAGTATGATTATAAAACATGCTACTGAAGCCTTCCCTTTTTGGACGCGTGGACCTATTTTTTTTGTGCCACTGAGTTCTTGAGCCCGCCCGTTGCTTGCTTTTGGCTGCTTCCCATTGAGTCTGTCAGAGTTCAGTCTTCAAATTGGGAAGGAAGTCCTTAATCAGCTGTACAGCACAATAGTGCCATTTGTTTAATTTGACTTTTTTAGAACAAGGGTGTAACTTTCCTTTTTTTGTTCCCTGTTAGCACGTTCTTTCTTTCTGCTGGACGGCTGTAAACTGCAATGAGTCAGCGCTGCCAGAATGCCAGGGCATGGTTTCCCAGTCCGCTGTATGTTTTGAAAAGACTTCTTGGACTTCTGGCATAGCCAGTGTGATGCTGGTAGGTTTAGTTACAGTGTGCATAAGGGAGGCTGAGGCATACGTTGTGTGATGTCCTGAAGTTTGACTTTTAAAGTATTTTTACAAAGCCAAACACAAAATCCTTGAGACTCTCAATAGTGATGAGAACCAGTTAAAGAGGGTATGTGCTCCAAAGTCCCTTTCCTTCTCTTGGGGCGTTTTTGTCCATGTTGTAACTTCCTCTAGTCCCATCACAAGGACCAGAGCTGGAAAGGCCTGTCTCTGCTGTGCTAGAGTCTAACTGGTGACGCTGCAAGCGAATCCTGCTTGACCTTGGCTAATTTCATGAGTGGAGGTGCCTGGCTAAGTAGAGGTGCACACTAATAGCGCTTATGGTAGTTGCTTCCATTTTAGTGCATGGAGTTTGGGCATACTTTTAAAGAGTTTCCATGACTTGACTAGCTGCCAGTATCCCCTGGAGATGCCACAGAGCTATTCTGAGACTTGCAGGCTCATAGTGTTCTCTCATCCAGACATGTGTAGGTGTCATCAACACACAGAATTAAGGCTTTGGTTTAAGTCTAAAGCATATTTGCCCAGAACTGAAAGAGTTGGGAAGAAATAATGGAGCAATATTGATAAGCAGGTAGCTATTTGTCTTCAGACATGGCCAGAACCAGCTGTGCCAGTGGGTAAACCTGCTAATGAGAAAATGTTCTTAACTTTCACTTGGTCTCCTCTATGTCTTGAATTGTGACCACTTAAACCTCTCTACTATTAACGTTTGCGACCATATAAGTGAATGCCATTTATCCTGCTAAGTGACATTTTTTAGTGATTTGCTTCTAGGAGAGCAATTGGCAATTGCTGCATCAAAAAAAAAAAACCCACTCCAACGTTTCTGTAATTAATGCAGAGGCCAGTTTATTCCATTCCTCTAAATGCTTCCAGCTATGCTTCCTGTACTTGCCTCTGTCTAGGTTTGAGTTACAGCCAGTTCATTTTCTTAATGTTCTTGATATGTGCAACACAAAGGGAAGGGAAATTAAATCTGGAATAGATGTGTAGCTAAAAGGAGAGGGGCCCTCGGTGTGTGCAGTCTCACTGGCAAAGTTCCAAGCAGTGGCTGATGCAGGACTGACAAGATTCCTGTCAGCTTGATCTCTGCCAAGGGGTCTAAGTAGCTGCTGCTGGAGTTAGGCAGAGTGAACTCCTGCTAACAAGTTGAGACCTTGGCTCTGCAGAGGCTCTGAAGCTCTCTGCACAGAAATGGGCAGGCAGCATTGTACTAATCTGAGTGCAGAAGTGTTTCTGCAGCTTGTAGGGCTAGGCACTTAATTTGTTTTAATGAAGTTGTTGCCTTCTGTGGGAGTAGAAAATACTCACTCGTAACTGACTCTGTCCTCTTCTGCTGGCACAGAAGTGGTCATGAGAAACCCTACTTGTCAGTCATGTGAGGTTTTTTTTTTTATTTATGGCCTGACAGAAGGAAGGCTTAGCAGAGGAACGTGAACTAGATGAGTGATTGAATCATCCAGTGGATGTCTGAGGTGGTGGAGGAAATGAAGAGAACAAAATCTATTGTGTGAGCAAAAGCATAGTGTGCACGCAGAGGTCAATAAATCTTGGCGAGAGCTGCATGAGCTCAGAACCAGGGTAGAGGGCATTACGATTAGAAATGCAGGTAAGTAGAGAACACTTGCTTTTGGAAAAGCAACCAAATCTGCAGGTAATGTTTCCTGATGGATGCAGTCAGTGTTGTGAAAGTAGATGACCAGGGCTTAACTTTCATGTATAATGGAATTAATTGGCGGTGAAACAGTGTGCTGCAGTGCAAAGGAAGTTCTGACGCCTTCTTGACTTTACTAGGCAGCGGTAGGGCAGGTCCTCCTGCTAGAGGCTTGCTGCCTTATTTGTCTTGTCTGTATTATGTGGTTTTTATTCACCCCCTGCCCCCTCCCCACCTTCCCCTGGTTTCAGATTGATGCATTTGCTGGTGAAGCAGTTTTTGAGTATTGTGTCCTTGGCTCACTCAAAATGGCTGAAAAATCACTTGTGTCTGCATAAAAGCTAGGATGGCTTTACTAAAGCTGAGCTTCTGCTCACTTGGATAAAGCTGTAGGTGAATCTTTCAGCATAGCAGCTGAACACAGCTGGAGGAGGCTCAAATTAAAATGGCTGAGGAACATTTGAGTTTATATCATCTCAAGGAAATCCTAAGCTTTTTTTTTTCCCCTTCCTGACCTCAGGATGGCTTACAAAGAGGTCTTCACAGGCTGGGTCTCTTCCAGCCCCTTGTTTCCTGACCCACCTACCAGTTTAGGTTCTTGTAATTCCTTCTCAGCTTTCCAAGCTGCCTCTTAATATCAGTTCTGTGTGTATTCAAAATTATGTTCCTATTCTTTCTGCTCTTCCCACTTTTCTTTCCTAGTTATCTTTGGCCTTTTTTTTGGTGAGCAATCATTGACGTGGCTTTTATCTACCATCATACAATTAACTTTGTGACCATAGTTCTTTACCACTTTTTTATTTTTAGTTGTTCTTAAACCTCAGTGTGACTTGGAGAAGGGGATAGGCTTTTTCCTGAAACTACGTAAACAGAAGGCAGATGAAAAGCTTGTGTCCCATAAAATTTACCTCTTTGTTTGGATGCTGTAGTGTAATAGCAGACTTCAAAAAAGCTTTTCCTGGTGAAAGCATCACAATCTTGTAATCATCTGCTGGTTTGGTGTTAAAAAATTTTCCTCCCTCTCTGTTCAAGAGTGCAAAGGGCTGATGGGTTGCTTCTGTTTATATCTGTAGTCTTGGTGGACTTTTTATGCTGTCACAGCAAGTAATTTACAGTTAATTACAGTCTTGGCTGTAGGAATTCTACAATTTTGCTTAAAAATACAGGAGGGATTTTTTTTTCCCCCTCTTCTCTGGGAGACAGCTGGGTTTTCCCCCGAATCATTAAACTGCAGAATATATAGTAAACTCTAGAGAAGCCTTGTGCTAATTACTACATGCATTCCCTCCAGTAAGTCCTGACATCTAGAGAAAAATTTCCCTATGGAATTGTGTGGATGATGTTTTAAATGGTTGTTGTCGTCTGTGCAAGACTTGCACAGCTAAGAATGAGACAAAGACTCGAGATCTGACTTTGCCTGCTTCGTTTCAGGTTAAATCAATCCTTGTTACCAGCGTGTCACAAGTCAGAACCGTGCCCCTTGGAAGGTGGAGGAGCATGTACCCTGCGCTAGGGTGCCTCTGGAGCCTTGACCCTAGGAAAAGCAAAGGCTGTCCAGCTTTAGGAGGGAAGGAAGAAGTGTTCTACATGAAATGTTTTAAAGGAGTTTCAAAACAGCTCTATGCTTTTTCACCAGGTTGATGTTTATCAAGTGTTCGCCCAAAATTCTTGACTCAACAATCTGCTTTTACATTGTATCTTCCTGCTGCTTTGATTTCAGTAGTTGACTCCCCACTGTTGCCATCAGCCACACAGTGGAAGACAGCAACCAGGTTTCACATAGTATTTACTGTATGTACTTGGTGGCAGCTCTTTTATGCATTTAAGATGCATAAATGGCAAACAAATGTGACCTTCTGTGTTTGGTAGTATGTCTTTGAGGTCCTCGAAGAACCCTGTGGTGCACTTAAAGATGGTTTTGTAGGTATGACAGCCTTTGGGAAGACCCAAAACTACCTCCTGTGCACATTTGTCCAGGGAATTGCTAGAGTTAGAAACAATTTTTTTCTGTGTGTCTCGGAGAGTAAATATTACAGTTAAATAGGAACTTAACTAGTATATGTCCTTGGCGCCCTTATATGAAGGGATTGTTCCTCTGGAAAATACTGCTGGAGGAGAATATTTATTTCAAGATGCTGTATCCCAACTGGAGTGTAGATAATTCTCATCTAAAGAATATCCTGCTCCAAACCCAATTTCTCATATAAGCACTTTCTTTTTTTCTATAGTTGAACCCTACAATTCTTTTTGAATAGCCTTTTTCTAGAAAAGGTCAGAATAAAAGAAACAAAAAACCATGTTCCATTGACTATTTAGAACCAAATTCCTATCTTTTAAAGACTAACTTTTCAAATAAATTCTTCTAGATGAGTATTAAACCTTGGGTCTGCAAACCCCTCAGGCTCCATGGCCTCTTTCCAAGGCATTTGTGAAATGCAACTGAGAAGGACAAGTTTATTGTCAGCTGGCTCAAACTCCCTACAGAGGGGTCTGTGTCTCAGGATGTTGAGAGGCCTGCGCATTGAAAGGCTGAAAATTGTTGTGCTGGATTAACATTGCTTAGTTTGCCAGATTAACATCATTTGAGCTTGAAGTTCTTAATTTGCAGTGTAGGTGGAGGAAGCAGCAGGAATGTCAAGTGTCCATGCTGGTGGCCTCTGTTCTGCCCCAGTCTGCAGGAGGAAAGCTGTCACAGCTCAGGAGCAGAGTTGTGAAGGAGAAATGGGTAGTGTGATGTCAAAATACACTTATCTCGAATTCTTAACATAAGGTCTTTGTAGCCATGTGTTGCCTGGACTTGTATGAGTGTCTGAGGAGACCAGGGTGCGCAGCTTCTTAAACTGTGCTGTTCTCAAGTTCTACATGTTTTTTGGTTTCTGTTGCTAAAAAAATAAATCGTGGTTGGGTTTTCTTTGGTACTGAAAAACAGGGTCCTGTGCCGCTCTTGTAACATGCACAGGTATACATATTCTACTCTATTTTGATAGCAGCTATTTTTCTCCTGTGTTGCTGTGGAGTTGCATCATGTAGGCTAACCCACGTGCATTGTTGTGCAGAAGATTGTGTACATCTCTGGTTATTTTTGCACCAGTCCCCAGGTATTCTCCACAGACATCCTTGTCAACTTGGATCAGCAAATGCTGACTGAATTCGCACTGTGCTTTGCGGAGAGGTGTGCTTAATGAAAGCGCACAGAATGTACTGTGCGTTTCTTTTCCTTACAAGCTGCCTCCTTAGAAGCCAGGACTATTTTAAGATCTTGTTTGAGCTTCATTCTAAAGAAATACCTGTGTGTCTGCCTGAAGAATGAGTTTGAGAGCTCTTGCAGAAGCTGTTCTGCAGCTCTGGTGTGGAAAGAGTAAAGGTCAAGCCTTAGTCCTTCCAGTGCTGCTCAGAAGATGGTAGGTTCTGGGAATAAGATGGAGTCACTGAGGAGGAAGCTATGTGGAGCTCTCTTTCTTCTTTTTGTTCTTTTTTTCTCCTTCCCCCAGGCAGGACAAAAATCGCTACAGTGTGAGAGGGCAGAATTTTCTTTGGGGCAGCATAGGGTAGGTAGTCATGAGAGGAGGGAGCTGGAGGAAGTATTTGCTTGTTTTGCCATGTGAATAATGGCAGTGGGGAAACATTAGGAAAAACTTAAATTTGTTAAAGGATGGAGGGAAGGGAAGTCGGTAGTAATCCCTAGCATTTTAATAGGTCTCCTGAAACTTGTCTAATTCGTTGCTTGAAAAGGCTTGCTCAGCATTGCTTGTTGTGCTTTCAAGGGCAAAACATTTAGGAAGATAGTGATAGCGTGTTTTAAGGACTCCATTCAGCATGTGGTACAGGGAAACGATGACTGGATTCCCTGAGGTAGATGATAGCATATGCTGGTTTAGGTTGTGTTAGAATAATGTTTAGTGCTGAAAAAGAGTAGAAACCATGAATGTTTCACTCCAGAAATGTATACTCAGGTGGCTGCTGATTTCTGCAGCTGTTCTCTGCCTGAGGATACTGCCATCTTAACATTACTTTCCATAGTTTTCTCTAACTTGCCAGAGTTGGTTGCATCTTATAATGCAGTTTTTTTGATTTATCTGACTTTAGCTCATGAAATTATGCAAGTAATAGTTAACATGGGGCAGGAGGGAGATTGCGTGGAAACAGAGGACAAAGATGGAGGTTGTAATCTGCATACTTATTTAGAGGGGAAATTGGAAGATAAACATTTGAAGTCCTGTAATGGACTTGGTTAAAGGCTCTATGCTTTGTAACGGTTACTGAGATTTTTGTGTCAAACTTCCCGTTCACACAAATAGCTCCTGGCAGGAAGAATGGCAGTATCCAAATTTGCCTAGCTTGCAACTGGGCTGAAGAAGTTGTCTACCTGAACTACTAGCACTGTGAATCAAAAGATTTATTAGGAGGGGATCCAGCTGTGCCTAGGCATTGTGGAAGTACGGTGTCAGGTAATTGTGGCTTTAAGGAACCTAAAAGAAGCTTTGTGTGTTTGGAAGAAAGGACAATGATAGATAATGTTCAAGCAGAATGACAGTTGCAGTGGTGACAGATGTTCTAATGCTGTACTTCTTAGTGACTGCAGAGAGCAGGGTTTAATTAGGAAGGCATCATCTGCAGGAAAAGGTGATGAACCAAACTTCAGATAATCAGATATTACAGGAAAAACTGGGGTCAAAGAAGCACCTTCAGCTGCTTTTGTTTGCAGAAATACGACTTCTTTCCCATGCTTTCTCCAAAGGCAGTAGGACAGGGAGAGGCAGGTGGGCTGTTTTTGGAAAATTCTGGTTATTCCTATCACAGCAGTGAATCTGGCCCTTGTGTCAAAGAGAAGATAGTGGAGGCAGAACTCCAGGTTAAGAGTTAGCCACAGTGGTGTAGAGACCTCTGCATGGCGGAGGATGGAGACGCATTCACACCAACAGTGACCTTATGGTACTGAGGTGTGGGGAAGAGGCCAGCTTTTGATAATCGGGAAGAAGTTTACAGGTAAGCGCTAAAAGAAATACTTGCAAAACCCAAAGAAACTTCTGCATACTTGAAACAATTAAAAAGCTAGTGGTTTAGGGAGAGGGAGTGCTTTTGTTTGGGTTTTATGTATAAAGTTATATATATAATGCATAAAGGGATGTTGCAGTATAAAAAGTGAACCTTCAGTGCACTGAATTCTTCCAGCTATTCAGACAGAAATTACACTAGAACCCCTCCAGTAACACTTTACAGAAATTAATAATCCAGATGGTTCTCTTAAAAGATAACACTTTACAAGTCTGTATTGTGCTCTTTCATTACAGGCTTCATTGAGATTCTTCTCCAGTTTGCTTTAAGAGGCCAGAATCTGAGATTTCTGTAATACAGCTATTTTGAATAGGGAAGAGTAGAATATTGACTTTTTCTCATAGGGAGCTGGAACCCCTCTCAGAAGGGCATAGGGGGCTGTATAGATGTTTAAAGTGGAGGAGAGAAGTAGTTCTCTGTTACAAAAAAGTAGAAATAAATCTATGCAGATCCTGTACTGGCTAGATTTGGAGCTGAGAATGCAAGGTAGATGATGAGTAATTTTAAGTGTATAGGAATAACAATATGGAAAGAATTTGTTGAATTAGCACTTTTAGAGGTGCTTCGGGCAGCTAGTAAGCAGGAAGGATGAAGTTTAAATTTCTAGTAATAGTGTTGTGCTGTGAAGGTCAGGGTCTTTAGACTTTAGACTATTTCAGTTGGAAGGGACCTACAATGATCATCTAATCCAACTGCCTGACCAATTCAGGACTGACCCAGTTAAAGCATGTTGTTGAGGGCATTGTCCAAATGCTTCTTAAACACTGACAGGCTTGGGGCATCAACCACCTCTCTAGGAAGCCTGTTAATTTATGCCATTTATGCTATGTATTTATTATATATATTTAATTTATGTTCATTTATGCTATGTATTTTAGGGGAAGTTTAGTAAGAATTCTGAAGTCTTGTGGTCTAACAGAGAAAAGAGTACAGGGTTAGAGCTTTCACAACTGTTGTGACACAGCTGGCTGTAAGGTTGTGATAGCCTTCACGTAAAGCTGTTACAGAACCATATATTCACCTTTTGTAGAATGGATGTCACTGATTACAATGGGAACCTCGGGTGACTAGCTTGGATGTAATCTCATATCACGCATTTGCATTAGCGTGGGTGAATTTTACCCCTACTTCTCTGCATCTGTAATAGGGGCAGAGAATTACTATGCTTTATGTAGGTGTTAGGAGAATGATGTTTCCCATCAAACCTAGGTTGTTTTACTCATTTAAAACAAGAATTCCTTAAACTATGGGCATCCTTCCAATTAACTTTCTCAAATCTCCTTCTTCAGTGGAGACATGTTGTCCTTAAAGGTGCAAAATTCAAACACTTTATTTTTTGATGAATTTTCCTAGCACTCCCTCTACAATC
>VYZV01038493.1:4117-55564 GCA_013401275.1 Pandion haliaetus | reverse complement strand
TTTTTTACTATCTCGACAGAGTAATCAAACCACCATATTTTGCTTTCTATAATTTTAATAGACCTGTTCCTTCCTGTTCAGTAGCGAGGGGCTGACTCTTGTTTATTCTTTTCTACAGGTTAGTGCATGTGGTGGGAAAAAAACAGCTTTTATATGAAAACTTTGCAGTGAGCAACTTAATTGTTTAAAAACAATCACAGCTGCAAAGTCTGTAAACTGAGTGGTTATGAGATGGAACTAGAGGACTGACCATGTTCAGTGTTTCATTTCTTCATGGCCATGACTGAGCAAGTAGAATGAGATTTTTTTTGTGTTGTGCTCTTTCATATATTTCCCATTTTGGGAGGAAAAGTAATGCTAATTAGCTTTACGTGTCTAGGCTATGCCACAGTCTCAGTATGTGGCTTATATTACTGATAAGTAGAGATACCAAACTCCAGGTAAAACTAACTCAGGAAGAATGTGTACTAAATAAAGTAGGATTCTAACATGTCTAAAGAAAGCAAACAGGCTAATGTTGACTTAAAAACATGATAATAGAAAATACTTTCTTTTGCCTCTTCCTTTTCCCTTTAGCTACTGCCAAACTTTAAATAAAAGTGACAATTCTTTGCTTCTCTTGCTGGTCTTAAAATGCCTAGAGACAGCATAAAATACATCCATATGCTGCTGAATACTTAGATCAGTGGCACAGCAGACTATTACCCAGTTGTCTTTCAATATCTAGCTGTCAGCTGTAAAACTGATTTTTTTTTTTTTTTTTTAAACTAATGTAGCATTTGGATCCTGGTGGAATTGCATAAAAGGTAGGATCCTTTGCGAGACTTTTTACTTTGCGTGTTAGAGGCGATTTCTTGTCCATTTTCTGTTCCTTGGGAACGTGTATGTGAGGTTTAACATAGGTTTAGCGTTACTTCAGAGCGCATCATGTGATTATATTGGGTAGCAGATGCAGTTTTTCAGGAGCTGCGGCGTCATGGATGCTGAGGCTAGCTGAGGCAAGATTTGGGGTGTGCTGCTTGAAAG
The DNA here is from genome assembly GCA_013401275.1 of Pandion haliaetus. Taxonomy (NCBI): domain Eukaryota; kingdom Metazoa; phylum Chordata; class Aves; order Accipitriformes; family Pandionidae; genus Pandion; species Pandion haliaetus. The sequence continues at coordinate 54,538 of VYZV01038493.1, read as the reverse complement.
CAATTAGCAAGGATCATGATGAGGATGTTCTGGCAGGTGTTGTGCAAAAGGACACTGGTGCCAGAAGGATCAGCGTTTTGTGTTCAGGAGAGCTAGGCAGGTTCTCCTCAGCCCTGTATAGGGAGGCTGTTAGTTTTTTCTACAGTATAATTGTGCTTTTAATATTTCGGGCTTTGCCTTGTGACACTGAGGATGTTCTCTCGAGTGTTTCCTGTTGGCTGAGAATTGTCTGTTCCCTCCCTGTTGCAGAGATGGTCTGTGAACAAGTGTTTCCTGGGGTCTGTGTCCCACCACTGCAGCCTGCAGTCAAGAGACTCAACAGCCAGTTGCAAGGACAGTGTTTTTCCACACCTTTCTGGCCCAGAGTTCCCCAAAAGGCTTCCAGAGGTACTAGTAACTGATCTTGATCAGCAGAGCCTAGTTCAGGACACAAAATACTTGAACATATGCTTCTTTAAAAGGGTGGTGTGAAAATTTGAGCAACCCGGAGATGCTAAATTGTTAAAATATAACTGTGAGCCAGCTCAGCTGTCAAAGTGGAAGGTGGAATCTTCTAGCAAGATGTGACCATAAGACTTCTCCCAAAGGAACAAGGGGCTTTTCCACTTGTTGGTATGTCCACTCGCATCTTTTTGAGTGGCAGAAATGATACCGTTCATAGTCCCTCTCTGAGCTTTTTTTTCCTCAGCATTAGGAGCAGGTTCCCTTGGGTAAGGGAAGATTTTTAGAATGAAAACCTGAGGTTTTGGAGTGAAAACCAACGAAGTTGGTACTAACCAACATCTAGTGCAAGATGTCCCTGCTAGGTTTTGGAGAGCTTTTCTCTCTGCAGGAGAGATGTTTTCTGTGTATCTCCTATAGTAATATTAGAGGGTAAAATAAATCTGGACTGGAAACCAGACACAATTCTTCTATTAATGCAGATGCAGAACCTGTCCTGTTCCCTTGAACATATTCACAGTTGTCTTGTGGCAGACTGAGCTCGAAGGACAGTTTTCTCATGGAGCATGGTGCTCTTGAAAATTTAATACTTGTGCAAAAATCTATTGCAGAATCCCCCTGGAAGACAGTTGCTATAGCCAGGGCAGCTTTTCAGTCCTTGGTTCCGCCAGTCTTTACTTCAGTCCTGATCCCTCTGAATAAAGCACCTAAGTGGCCCTGTGTCACCATAAATAATCTGCTATCTGCAGGGCTTTAACTGGTAAGAATCTTGTTCCTATTTAGTGGGCCAATAAATGAAATATATATTGTCAGGGACAACCTGGTTATCAAAGGTCATGTTTTGCTATTGAGGCTGGTGGCTTCCTTAGCAGGAATATAAGAAGGCGGGGTTGGAAGAACTGATTTTATTTAAGCTGCTGCTTTTGTTGAACACCAGCGTTCACATGTTACAGGCCTTGCTGGGCATGGCTGTTAGCAAGACCCTGGGAAAAAAATACTTTCTAGGTCAGAAAAGTGCTTCAACCTCAATTTCCTTCTCTCTTGGGTGAAGTACTGTGGCACAAGCAGGGCCTCATTGCTTCTGTTAGGGGAACAGCACTGTGTACATGCTCTTCTAAGGTACTCAACGAAAAGACTGAATGAAAATTAACGTTAATGAGCTTTTCAGACTAACATGTATTTTCATAGTCATCTTTTTTATAAGGCAGTTACTGAAGTGTTAATCATTTGATTACTGGTTGTTGTAGATAAGGGAGTAATTGGTCCCTTTTTGTAAATTATGGAAATGCTTGACAGGAAAGAGCAGTCGGCCAGGCAGCAGGCATGAAAACTCTTGTTTGTGTGGGTTATTGCCTGGAAAGATTGACTGGAACTAAAGCCCCTTTGCTCTGATGACATCTGGCTTGTGACAGAATTATATTTCCTATTTTCTTCTGAGTAGCAAGGACATGTCTTCCAGCAAGGTCTCAAATGCTTGTGAAACTTGCATAATTTTTGGGCATCACTTGAAGTGCATATTCATCAATTTGTATTGGAAGCCATTAAAAAATTAATCTTTGGCTATGGCCAGGGAGAAAAGTTGAATCTTTGCCTCCTGAGTGACAAGTAGCTTCAGTGGTGTCTACTGTTTGAAGATGTTTTGCTGAGACTTCAGGAGCTGAAAATTTCACTGATTTTTCTGGGATCGTAACAAAAATACGTATGGTCGATGTTTTTGCTCTAAATCTTTAGAATCCTGTGGGAAAATCATACCATGCCCGCTGTCTCTGAAAGGAAAGCACTGAGTGAACAGCAATGCATGTGAAATGCACAATTTTTTCATATACTTAGTGTTTAAAATGGTGCTAGTGTGAAAATGGACTTGCTTCTTTTCTTTGTGTCCCTGTTATTGTAGCATGTGAGAATAAGCTGCAGATGATATCAGCCATTCACATAAAGGCTTTATGTGTGCTCATCTGCTAGGTAGGTGTCATTCCTTGTTATATCATGCTAGTTCACTCGACTCTGTTGCTCCCCTTCCTGCTGTTCTGCACCAGACAGTCATAAATATTCATGCATGCTTCCTACCATCCATTTAGGCTTGTGTACCTAGCTTATGGTCTGTTCTAGTTTGTTAAATGCAGGCTTTTTTTAACACCGGAGTGCTGAAGGCTGTCTAGTGAGCTAAAAGGCTGATGTCACAGTTTCTGGTTTGTGAAGTTGCTGGGAACTGCTGAGATATTGAGGCTTTAAAATATTTTGCTTGGAAATTCTTCCATCACAAGGAGTTGATCAAAGTTCAAGGCACTTGATTGTTACCTGGTAAAATGAAAATGGAAACTTCCTAAGCAGCAAAATCCTGGCCAAGCTGTTTCTTACTTAATGGAAATAATGAGTAAAACTTGTCTTGTGTACCTTAAGCAGATGCTCAGCTGTAATAAAACTGTCTCAGCTTGCCTTGAAAAGTCCAGTTGGCATAGAATCTTTGTAAGGACTAAGGGAATCAAATTTACAATGAAAATATAAGTAACTTTGGTTCAGTATCTTTCAGTACTTTAAAATATTCAGGGCTCTGTATAGAGGGGAGGGGAAAGGGTGTGGGTCTGAGGCCAGTTACTGTCTTGGTCGTTGCACTGGTTCATTGGTCAGAGGCTGTAGCTCATTAAATTCATCACAATTTTGTGTAAAGCCCTTGCTCTTAGTTTTCTTAACTGGGGCAATGCTATTACTGTTCATCTGGGAAGGCGTTAAAATGTGTGGTTTAAAAAAAAAAAANCCCCCCGCCCAGCACCTTACCTGAACAAGAGCTAGATGATGAGCAGCACATGTTAACCTGAGCCAGAGGATTGGGCACTGATGTTAATTCACACTATGAATTTGGGACTTCAAAGTTTGGAAAGAACTTAAGGCTCTATGTAATGTCCAATACTATGGCCTGGGATCAACTTGATATACTTCAGGATTACCTTGGGATTCCAAAAGTCTCTTACATTTTCCAGTTAATTAATTCCTGTAGAGTTATTAGTTTTGATTGCTTCTAATATAAATAGTCTTCCAACAATTGTGGTGATGGCTGTGATTAGTTACTTCTTACTGTTTTGTCAACTGGTGGCTAACAAATGTAAATAGAAAACAGGAAAATGCGAAGCACACCTTTCCCTGTAGCAAACTGAGGCTGGGCAGGCTGCTACAGGAATAAAACTGGACTGTGGGACTCCTCTGCTGCCAGTTTCTGGGGACTCGCCTCTGTTAAAACTTCTGCTAAGAAGTAACGCCTGGTTGGTCCAAGCTGTCACAACCGAGTACAATGTGAAATGTCTCTGCCAGTGCTGGAGCCCACGAAGGCAGACGTGAAAGATGTGTAAGGGTGAGATCTTAAGCTGGGAAGGGTAATGCATCTTTTCAAAGATGAAGAAGGAAGAGGTGGTAGAGTTGGAGAAAATCCTGGCTGGCCTTACGCTAGTGAATTTTAGCACGTGTTTGCCTGTGTTTTACTGCCTTGATCGGTCGCTCTGTCTTAATTTGGGGAGGAAAAGGAAGAGAGGAGGTGTTGGAGCAAAGTGTCATTGATGGCAGCTTGAGCTTTCTTCGTTCCTCACCTCTGGTTGTAAGAGGCTACTGAATGGAGATACTGTTTTGTATGAAATAACGCTCTAAGGGGACAGTTATGCTTCCTTTGAATTTGAATCAAAAGGAACTCATTGCCATATATCTGCTACCTTGTAGACATTATGGTGCTGGTTTCGTGCCTTTTGCAGACTTACAACTGCTGATTTTGGTAAGTGTAGTGCACATCCGTGGAATTATTGAATAGCATGATACAAACATCGCAGTGTATTTTACAGATGCATGGACTGATAAAGCTGTGCTAGCAACGTGGAAGGTGGATGATGTGTACCCCAGGAGCGGTAAGCTAACTTGCTACTCTGCTTTGTAGGTACAAGCCAGTGATTCTCAAATTGAGAGCTATAGACTACTGGCAATCCCTGAGGCCAAAGTAATTGATCCAGGACTGTATCAAACAGTTTTCAATAGTGCTTTTAATTAAAGGAGTGAAAACAAAATCTTTGTTGTGGGTGGTGACCTGAAAAGAAATTAAGGATTGGCAGGGATTCATTGGCCTTAAAAGGTCAGCTACAGTTGTTTGACATTGTTATTGATTGTGTCTGCCTTTCTAGAATTACTTTTTGACGTAAGATGCCATAAAACCTACACAAATAAACTGCCAAAACCCCCCTTCTGAATTGGTTGCTCTGTTGTCTGTCCTTCTTTCCCCCTACAATCATGTACAAACTGCTGGCTGCTGCCAGCAGCATCTTTGCTGCTGTTTTTCACTGTGTGACCATCCGTTGTTTGCAAATCAGCTGTTGGTTTCCTGTACCGCTGCCTACCATTTGCTGTGCGCAGGGAACTCCGAGCGTGGAGGTTTGTGGACTTAAGTCATCTGTAGCTGGTAGAACCTGCTTTTAAGTTCTTGAAGGACTTTGACTTTTTTTTTTTGCATTTTAGAAGTATCCTTATGATGGACTAAAATGTCTACTGAACTGCCAGAGAAATATATAAATATTGATGTTTTGCATCAGCAAGTTATCTGCAGATCTTCACTGGCCCATAGTTCCTGTGTAGAGCAATGTAGCTGCAAATTTCCTTTGTCAGAGAAGTTGCAACTAAAATAGAAGTGACAAAACTGCCGAAGTGTATTAAATGGACTTTCTATTCAGAGCATGGTCCTTGCTCAAGGCTCCCTGTGCTTCACTCAATCTGAAGTTGACGGATTCACTGTAGGTACTTTAATTTCCTTTGACTGATCTTCGTGTGTTTGATCTAAGCTGCAAGGCTTAGTCCATTGTTTGTTCTATTCCAAATGAATATGAAAAATACAATCAATTAAAATCAAGGTGAGTTGCCTCTGTTCTCTGGGATGAGTGAAATAAAATATATTTAAAGTAGAAAATGATGGAACATCTCTTGAATTACTAAAATTATTTAAAGTAAAACAAAACTGTTCCTTGTTTTTCTGGGTCTTTGTTTCCCGGTAACTCTCTGGATATTCTACATTAACTTCCTAAACAGAATCTTAAATTCCTTCTTAAAGAAGTAAATCTGTTTAAAAGGACAAGAGTATAATTTATAACCTTAGATCTTCAACTATGCTGGGAATAAATTATCTTAAAAGAGGCTGTTTGGACCATTTTGTTTGTACATAAAGAAGCCATTGCTGCTTCGGTATAATGCAAGAACCAGTGAAGGAGTACGAAAGCCACTTGCACAATTTTTGTAGTGTTAACAGTACAAAATGTTCTTATTTCCTGGAATCAATGGGGGCAGCCGTTCCATTTCAGCAACCAGGCTGGGAGAGCATCCTTCAACCAGCTTTATCCTGCATAGCCAAAACATGCTTTGAAAATGTCTGATAAATGTGCATTTAATATTGCCCTTTGCTCTAAAAACAAAACAAAACAACTGTAGCCATACTTTTTTTAATTAAAAATAACTTTTTTTTACCTGACTCCATGATTTTACTTGTAAACAGTGGTACTTACAGAGGGTGGGGCCATGGATGTATTTCAAGGAGGTTTATTCTTTGCAGGCTTTCTTCTGATTCCCCCCCTCCCCTGGATTTTTTTATTTATTGGGGACTTAGGGATGCAAAGAATTGGCTCAGATGGTCCTTTGGTCTGATTTCATCTGGCATCTTGTATCGGGAAAGAAATGGCAGAATAAAAGAGGTTTGACAATAGAGCAGAAGTGGAATCAATGGGGAAAAAACCAACTTCAGGGTAAAAACTGCTCTAATTGGAGCAAGGAGGCGAGACCACATCAACTCTGCCTTTTACCTCTGCTCTCTGTGACCAGACTTCATGCTATCCTCAGAATTCCTCAGCTGTGACTGGATAAACTTCATCTTACTGAGAATTTGTTAGGTGAATGCAGTCTGCTGGCTCTGCCAGTGTCTTTGGGATAATGAATGAGCTTTGTTTCTTGCTTTGGGGAAACCGGGTGAAATTTCCATAGCTTGACAGTGAAGAGCAGAGGTTTTTTTTTTTTTTTTAAAGAAGCTGCTTTAATCACTTTAATACAGCATTTCTGTTTTAAGAGCTCAGACTGGCATACCTAAAAATATTCTTCTTGATTACTGGCTCATACAGATCATTTTAAGTCAACTAAGCATCCTTCTTTTGGGGTTTCTTTTTAAATAAAAATCTAAAAATGGTTTTTGTGCATTCATAATTTAGTATATTGTTCTTAGCAATGCTTTTTCCTCTTGTTGCTTTGGGTTGTTTTTTCTGGATCTGGACTAGCAACTTCTCTGATCCTGAGCATTAAATCTTTTGAGTTTCAGCAACTCTTCTAAGCATTGGGTCTGAGGTACCAGCAAATCTGAGCATGAAACTTGATGTGAGGCCAGTAGTCAAAAGGTCTTGGAGCTGTAACTTTCAACAGGACTCCTTGGGTGGTATCGGGTCATCTGCTCTGAGAGTTGAGGGCAGAACGGAGATTGACTTCTCAGTAAGAAATACTGTTCCTTGTCAGCACCTCAGGTACTGCTAGATAAGCTGTGGTGTGCCTAGTAAAGGAAATACTTCCAGTGAAGATTTTGAGGTGAGCTTATCTCTGAAAGAAAGTTGTAGTGTCACTGGGATTTATCCTTCAACCATATCTTAAAAAAGTCTTGTAAAGGGCAAGTGAAATTTTGGGATTACACTGTGATTTATCTGTATGTGTGATGAGAAGCTTTTCTTCATCTTCCTCTCTAACTTACGCTTTTAGCAAGTTGAATCTCTGTTAATCAAGTCTGCCTCAGAGAAGTGGGAGAGGTCAAGTGGAATTTTTTAGCTTTACAATGAAAAATCTGGATAGATCGATTATTTTTAAGATTATTTTGCTTTGCAGATGTTTCTTGGATTTTTTTTTTTAATGGCTTATGCTTTGAAAGTGCTAAACAACTACTAGTATGAACTGGGAGATTTAGGTTTGACTTTTCTGGAAGAATCCTTGGACAAGATGTGAATCTCTAGTATAAAAGAGGCAAACACATGCCTAAGAAAATGAAATGGGGATGTAAGGCCTGCTCCTCGTACATCATACACTAGAAGTGGCACAATCCCAATTACTTCTCCTTTGTAGGTCACTCTTGACTGTTGCCTGAGCCCTTTGCAGACTCTGCCTGGCAACAAATGACCTTCTAATCCCATGCTGGCAGGGAGATGATTTGTATTATCTAATGGGTCTCTTCCATCCCTGGCTCTTGTGCGAGTCTCCCCAGTGACTCGTTACAGCACAGAGCTTCGAGTGCTGCTTGCAGTGCTGCCAGCGGTAGCTGGTAGCACGTATTCTGCACGTGCTGGCGTGGAGGAGTTGTTGGTACCCACCGTTAATCAATGTCATCAGTGGTGGTTGGCGTTGGACATACAAATCTCCAGCGCGCAAGGCCCCAGAAGCGGGACAAGGCAGTCTTCAAGAATCAGATGAATGACCTTGAAATCTCTCCAGTCGCTGCTGTCAGATCAAAGTTGCTGGAACCATGAGATTAGCGTATTGATTTCATCTTGCAGATGAATGCTCTTTCTGAAATAAGTGCTAGGCAGTGGCTCAAGGCTTCCAGACAAAGAGTATTGATCAGGTTGACTCAATTAGCTGTTGAAGGCTTTGAATTTGGGGCCTCATAGTTAATGACAATTTCGCTGATAGGAACTTCACAAGTTCCTGTCTTTTAACTCGATTATGTGTCTTGGATGCTTTGCTGTTTGCTGCCACTGATTCAGTTGCTGATTTAGGAGGATATTAGTATTTGGGCATCTACTTGTTTCTGTGCTGAACTAGTGACCAAACCATTCTTTTTAGGAGTTTCCTAGTTTTATATATCAGAACAGCCTACTTTTTCCTGTCCCATAACGTATTAAAACATTGCAGCTTATCAGAATTATTGTGATTGGATGCTTCCACTTACTGCCTTGTACTGCAAATACTTCTCTCTGCTCTTCCCCCAGCCTCCCAGAAAAAAGCACCAGGCAGGCTCTGCAGTGTGTATTAATGTGTGCTGTTCAGGTTTGATGGTTAGGAGAGGGAGTAGCTAGTTCAGTGTGGGAGCCACCAGTGATCTCTTAAGTCCAAATTCTTCCAGAGCTGCTATAGCTGAAGAAAACCATCAGAGCAAGTCAGATACAAGCTTAAAAATTCCTGTTGGAGCTGGTTGCCTTTGCATCCGGAAGCATACATTGATAATCTGTGCATTTAAGCAATGGTGTCTGAGCCACAGCTGTGTGATTAGGAGCTGGTTAATATGGACTTTGTTTTTGTTAGATCAAAAGCTTGAAGGAGTAGAAAACTTGCCTAATGAAACCTATGCTGCTACTGTTGTTCGGCCACTTAATGACAGAAGAGTTTCCAAAATTGATGTTCAGGTGCAGTGTTGGAACAAACGGTTTCTTTGGTTAATCACTTATTTTCTTAGCTTCCCTCTGCTTCAAAAAAATCTCGGATGCCTTGCATGTAAATTCCTACAATGGGATGACATCTGACGATTTTGCATGCCAAGGAAGGGAGGAGAATCCACTGCCCAGCTGAATAGGTTGTTTCAGAGTTTAATTACCTTCACTTTTTAAAGTGGCATGCCTTTTCTGGTAGGACTTTGTTTGGACTCGGCTTTTAGCTGTTAGATCTTGATCTACAAAAAGAAGAGAGGCTGGAGACCACCTTTCCCTATCAGTAAGTTACCTCTCTGCTGTTCATTACCTTTCAGTTGTTCTGTGTGAACTATGCAAGCTGCCTTTTTCCTTGCCAAAAAGCTCCTTCTCAGCTCCTGAATTGTTTGAGGTTTTTCCTTGTTTCTTGTAACGCAGCTGTCTGTGTGTCCAGCAGAACTCCCCTTGCTGCTCCAGCCAAAGCTGTGGACTGCGGTAAAACTCCCATTTGTAGCATTTCCTCCCCCACATTTGTTCCTCCAAGGGTAATGTTAATGTTTTGTTTTCTTTTGTCCCAGCAGCATACCAGAAATATTTTGGCCTAAAGGACGTTGTATGCTACTGCATTACTGATTAATGCTGCCCTGGACATATTTGTGTGTTGAAATTTTCCCAAAAGATTAAATTAACCCACTAGATTAAAAAAACCCTGCTTAATGAAGCAAGGCTGAAGCCTTGACTGTCTTATCTGCTTCCTTTGGTTATAACCCCCAGATTGCTTACCCAGTTGTTTGCAATCTGTGTTTTAAGCAGCCAGTTGTTCTTGTCTGTGTGTATTACCTTGTGCTACTCTCCCTGCTGAGCTTCATTTTCCTCTTGAGTTCACTTCTGCATTTTTCAAGATAATTTTGAATTCTGATTCTGTCCTCTTAACTTGCTTGCAATCACTCCCAAATTAATGCCTTCTGTGAATTCGATAAACATACAGCCAGCAAGACAAAAGAAAGCAAGTGAAAATAGGTAACAGAATGGGATTCAAACTCTCCTGCAGATCCTCAGTCAATAAATCGGTTCTTTTTTGGCAATGTTCCTTACCATTATTTTTATTTATTTTTTAAGTCATGCACAGGGGCTTAGTACTCTGTTACGACATTCCGAACAAAAACTGATGTAAAAAGAAAACTCATCCAAGAGCCCAGGGGCGCTCAACTCCAAAAGGAAATGGTGAAATGTGGCTCAATGGTCCTTCCTTGTCACTCTGCCAGGGGAGGGGGAAGAGATCAGCTATTTCTTCAGGTTGTGGTGTGCTAGCTGCACGATGAGGTTTCCCTTTGTAAGGGATTATCCTCACTGGGAATTTAGTTTGTAACTGTTGTGTTAGGTTGTCATAAATACAGTTAGCACGTTTTAAGTACTGGGTGTACTCACAAAATCATGTGTGACAGTGCTTTAGCTGTGACTAGCCCAGGGGCCTGTGCTGTGCCTCCGCATGGGAGAAATGTGATCAACATAATTGACAATAGATTAATTTCTGTGTGGTTTTGTTCTCTATTGAAGCTCTCTGAAACAGAGCTTATAGCGGTATGGCTTCCACAGGAGAATCAGCATATGTGTCCGCATCGCTTTAGTGTGCAACAGATGGTATATGAATCCTGAGGTGATTCATCCGGCTTTTTTTTGTAGGGCTGGGGATAGTTTCTGCCATTGGCAGGCAGAGCGGTGTGTGTGGGGATGCTGGGGAGAGGTGAGATGGTGTTAGGTATTAGGACTGGCTCTTTTAAAGAGGGAATATTTAAAGCTTGTAACCCTCTGGACAAGGTGTCTGTTTATATAATGTAAACTTGTGAATTTCTGAAGAGAAGATTCACTGACTTTTAATTATAGATACAGTGGGAATTGTGGGCTTTTACTTCTGCCAGGATTTTTAAAGCAAGTTGGTTTTTTTTAAAGGCGAAACGGTGATGCTTCAGTAGTCATGCTGGAGTTAAAACTGTAAGCAGTTGGTATTAATAATAACTTGATCTGGTGCCTGTTGACATACTATGTAAAGAAAACCTTGGTCTGTTTGGAGAAGAAATATATTAGAACTGAAGTGCATTAAGACACTCTATCCAAATGTTGGTTGAAGCAGATATTTAAATATAAGCAAACCAAGCAAGACCTTATTTTTCCCCTCCTTTTGTGAAATGAGTGAAGGTAGGGTTGAGAAGCTCCAGGACTATGAAATAGAAAATCTTTTCAGATTTTATGGTTTCTAGGCAGACTCCCTCCAAGACATCTCAGTGTATAGTGGGAAGGGAAATGACTTGCAGAGAAGACTTCAGTGCTCTTCAGGGGTTGTGACTTACCAAAGCAAATTATTTCCTGGGTTTGATTACATCCCCTTGCACCTCTGAAGAATTAAATTTGACTGTTTGCATCAGTGGCCACGTGAAGAAAAGCCAGCTTGTTTGTGGTGCCGCAGACCCATTACTGGGATTTATAGTGTGTGCTGCAGTGGGAAGGTATTGGATTTGCTCACCGCTGTCTCTTGAGGATTGTCGCTGTTGCTGGGTCTGGAGTGAAACAGCCCATGGCTGTTTGTCCTGCACCGGTTTGTGTTGTCGTTCAACACATCTGTGGCATCCTGGGACAAATTTGAATAAGGGATTCAGGAATCCTGCCCATCTGAGATGTGTTGCTTCTGAAAACCTACTCACCGAAAGGCATGTTTGCTCTATGTTTGCAAAGGCAGCTTTTTAATTTTGTGGGAAACCTGATTATGCCTATGAAGCAGAATATGTTAAAAATTCACACAGGAATTCAGATTTTGACTTGGGAAATTCTTTTTGTCAAAGGCTGGATTCCTGTTAGTTTAGCACTTCTACAGAGTTAACTGAAGTTTGCAGATGGGTTAAAATGTTGCTTAAGTATGACACTGGAGATGATGTTGAAAGTTTTATACTAAGATTTAAAAAAACCCCAAGAAACAGCCCTACCCCCAAAAAAAACCCCCAAAACAACAAAAAACAAAACCACCCAAAAACCAAAACCGAACAACCCCACCCCCAAAATCTTGGCTTAAATTTCCCTGCTGTCTTGATGGTCACCCTTGGACAGGACTAACATTTCTGGAAGCTTATTTGAAGAACACAAGCTTTGGCTTGTGCACATCTAACTGCTTTTTGTGTGTACCTGCAACGTTTGATGGCTAACGTAAGTCATAGTGCTCTTCTCCCCTGCCAGTGGGAGATGACAAATTCCAGCTGCAAGGAGGTTTGAAGAAAACAGTGGGAGGTGCTGTGTTCTTGAGTAACTTCAGTTGTTTCCTAAATAATTTGCCTACAATTAGGAGTATTTAAACATATTGAAACGAGGCAGGTTGAGGTTTTCCAGTTCCTGCATAACTTGCTGGTCCCCTCCAGGTGAAGATGGCATGGAGTAGGAAAACATTGAGTATGAGGTAGGCTTTGTCCCAGCTTAGCTGTATTGTTGGTCTTACAGGATGAGAAAGTAACTGTTGTGACGATGGTTGTTTTAAAATGAACCTCATGTTACTTGTCTTTCAAGGAAAATGAGATTACAAAGTCCTCTGATACCTGGCTGGAATGTTATGATACGCACAGTTTATGCAGATCTCGGTTATGAAATGAGGATCTTGACATAGTTTGACGTAGTTTGTGATTTAACCTGGCCAAGCTGAGTTGCAGTTACAGAGGAGCTGCAGCATCACAAATGCCTGCATGAAAAAGGCTTTGCCTGTGTCTCTGTGACTATCAGGTGTGCCTGCACATGCTGCAGTGCCGCCTTCTGATTGCAGTGCTGACTGACTTCCTAATGCTGAACAGCCAAGGGAATATACCTGTCACGAGCTGCAGCCATCGCTGGGGTGGGTAATGGCATTTTTAACAGCATATGAACCTGCTTATATAAAAAGGTATAGTGAATATGTTGTCAAAGGAAGGGTGAAGTTAATGGAGTGATAAGGACTGCAGGCATTGTGGGCAGATGGTAAACAAGCCTCTCAACAATGAAGCTCTTCAATCTTGTCTTATGCTACCGTGATACTACAGCGGGGACTGCCATTTATGTGACAAATATGGAGAGTGTGACATTGAGGAGATGCACAGCGAGATGTATTTTAAAGCAACTTAGCTACCTTGTTTTATGAGCAAGAAGAGCTGTCTTGTTTATAATAATTTGTTATAGGAGTTGTCAGACTTAGTACATTTGTTCATTTAGTTCAACTGAAATTTCTGAATGACTTGATAGAAACCGCAACTATCAAATTATTTAAATTTTCTTCTCAAATCATGAATATTTAAGAGTAAAACTGGTGCTTGGAATGATGCACGAGCCAACCTTTTTCAGAAAAAATGTGCCTCCTAGTGACTTTGCAATTGTAAAGTCAAATAACTGCTCTTTTGCTTCTAGGAAGTTTAATTGCACAGTATGGATCTGTTGGACACAGAGTAAAACTCCTCCTGAAACAATTTTTAAATTACTTGCTTAAAACTTGCATGGAAATTGTTCTTGAATCNTTTCTTCTTTTAGTGGGGAAGACTTCCTTGATCACCAGGTTCATGTATGACAGCTTTGACAATACCTACCAGGTAAATCAATCGTTATTATTGTCTTCTGTAAGGCCCCTCTGTTGCCGTGTCTTCCATTGCAAGAAGAATCCATTTGATTGCAGTGGATAAGAGCTGGTACACTGACCAAATTCTTAACCATAAACTCTTTAAGCTTTGTATTTCAATAACCTCTCAGAATGGCATTTCAGTGTTGGATTCTGCTTGAGTAGCTTATCTGCTAATTGCAGCAGGATGAGCTGTGGTTCGAAAGGATAGGCTTCTTAGGTATACTCAAGTAATACAAGTTGTTAAGTCTACCAGGGTTTTTTTTCACCATTTGGTACCAGACCATCACAGATCTAATGCCTCCATGGGGAAAATGTAGCAGGTACCTGGCTCTTTTTAAAAAGAAGCAAGCTGAGCTGCAAGAGGTTCTGCAGTGGGGTGAACAAGGACTTGTGGAGCAGAAAGCAGTGGATTCTAACACTAGGTGTGCTTTAGGACACTATTTTATGCTGTCTGCTGGAACAAAGACCCCAAAACTAGTTGTTATGCATGTCCCCATCCTGTGACTGCTTATTTGTGCTTGCTTATTTATTATTTAAACAAGATTGGGTTGGCAAGGTTGGGGCTGAAGCAGTGGTTGTCTTTTTATTTTAGTCGGCCCTGCAGCCCCCTCACTGCTTCATGTTTGATGACAACTCAGTTCAAGTTGATGCAAGCTAATTTTTCTAAATTCTAGGAGAGCAATCATTGTTGCCCACTCCCAGAATTTAGGATGAGCTTGAAAATGTGGCAAGCTATAGAAGTACTTTAGTTTCATAGTGTGTCTTTTCCAAGCAGAACATGTTTTATGACTTGGTTACAGTTGGTGACGTTCTGAATACACTAAGCTGAGAAAAATCTGTTCCCTGATGAATGTGAAGGGTTTTTTTAGGGGGGTGGGAGGAGGAGGTAATGGGGAAAAAAATAAGAAAAAGGCTGTGACTCTTCTGTTACTTAGTGTCTATCCAAGTATCTTGTTTAAATCTCTTTACTCCTTAATGATTTCCTTCCTGCCTCTTCAGTAATTCCTCATTGCTGCTGCTAGGCAAGTTGGGTAGAATGAAATACAAGTTCTCACTTAACTATGGGAGAAGCAAAGCTTCTGTGGTGTAGGAGGGCTAGAGTACACATCATTGTAAGGGATCAAACATCCCAAGGGAGCAAACATCCTTTCAAATTCTACCCACTGTAATTACATGGACATGTGAATGCAGTTCTTTTATTTAATCTGTTTTTTTCCCACAGTATCTTTCTTTCAGGTCTGCTCCTTTTCTCTACGGAGCTTGCGTCCTAGTTCTTTCTCGGAAGAGGTTTGACCCTCTGTGCTTAATGATAATATGGTTGTCTCCACGGGAGGCTGGTCTGACATAATATACTAAATGATTGCAAAATGAATGAGTGGGCCTTAAAACAGTAAGAAATCTTAAGGGCTTACAAGATGGCTTCGATTTAGCTATCACTGATGTGTGCCTATTTTGGGTGTTAATGTACTTGGTACAGTGTCATTCATCCAAAGACCTCTGTTTTACTGATGTCATGACTGAGGTAGGGTGGTATGTCTTATTTTGCTATAGCTGGAAGAAAGAATGAGTCATAAAAGCTCCAGTAATTTGGCCAAAATCACACTACATGTTAGTGTCAAACCGGAAAATAAATTTCTTGATGCCCAGGGTTGTATAGAGACCTCTCAAACCCAAGTACTTGAATGATAATGCATATCAAACCATGTACGTGGCTAACTGTAGCTGTAGGTTAGTTGATGGGTGATTTGCTCACTGTGGACATTTCTGATAAATTTTGAATACATATTTTCTGAAAGCTGCCACAACCTATCATTTGAACAAGGTTTTTTGTGTTCAGTTGGTAAAAATAGAAAGCTGCCGTTTAATAAAATCTGTGCTGTGCATTAGTTTTCTTTTGCTGCTAGATAAGAGGAATTCAGCTGTTGCCCCCGTAGCTTATTAATAAGTTGTTTTCATGAAAGCGGCATTTGTGAATCAAACAAGAACTTGCTGTACTGTGTCAAGGAAACCCAAACACCTGAAATATAATTGTGCCATTGGTGGTGTATATTTTACCAGGAGTGTTTCCTCTCCACGGACATGCAGGGAAAGATTTTCCTTGTTTTGTGGCACTGTATGTGATGTATAATGAAAGACCAACGTTGACAAACGTGATGATTCTCTGTGTGTTATGCAAGAGGAGAATTACAGGCCATGCTTCCCTTTAGCTTCAGCCTCTTGGAGGAGGGGAGAGGGAGGACAGCATTCAGTTGAAACACTGGCTGGTGACTTGAAAGATAATTCAGGTTCTTGCTTTGCCTCCGGCTTCCTTGCATAGTCTTGGGTAATTCTATGTCAGCAAGTATAGTCTATAAAATCGGGTAACAACAGTTCCTTACTAGACAGTAGCGTTGCAAGGACAGATGGATTTAAAAGTGTTCTCTTACACAGCCCCATCCGTAGTGTGGCCCTCTCGAGCTTTTTTTGTGCTGCTTGTCTTCTTTAAACTTTCAATTGGGACTTAGAGTACCTTGCAGCATATTCAGAGCATGCCTAGTTCCTGCTTGTTCCATGTGGTACGCAGCATTTCACAATGCCTCCCCCTTAATTAAGGTAATTAGCTTATATGTCCATATATTTCTCCCCATCAGGAAGCAGACTTTTCTCTACTCATACATTGCACAGCTCTTCCTTACAACTCATCTGTAAAGATCCCCCAAGGTTTTTTTGTACCTTCTGTCAGAATTGTGACAAAATGCCTCTTTGTTGGTTACCTATTTTAGTAAAAGTGGGATCTAGAGTGCCTGAATCTGCTCCTTGACATGTGCTGCTTCTCTGTATCGTCGTGATATGGTCAGAACAGTACAGGCAGACAACTATGTTTGGCTGTAAGTTCTTCCATGTAATTCTTAAAGCTTATGGGGGCTTAGGTCAAGAGCCATTTCACAGCTTGAAAGTAACAGACTTGCCTTACGTTCTTTTCAATGTGATAAGCACAAATATTTTCATCACCCACTTCTAAAGTAGGTTTTATGTTTGGCCTTTCTGTTGCATTTCCCATGCTGTGAGTGTCCAAGTGCAGGTATCTCACTGACCCGACGGATTTCTGCGTGGCACTTGCATTTCTACCAGGCATACAGAGACTTCTTAATGGCAGTGAGTGAGCTTTAGAGCTCTTGCTGCTGTACAGCTGTGTGGGAGGGATGGCATGAAGTACAGGCTGAGGCAGGTTTCAGGCTTTGCAGCTGATGTGCCAGCTCCTACTGAGAGCAGAGAAAATCTGAGTCTCCAGCAGTTCGTCAGCCAGAATGGGATCTTGTCTTGTATATATGGTGTAAGATCTTAGGGGTTTTGTAGCTTTTCTTCTGTAAAGCAAAATCAAATAGACATGAGGAAAAATAGAAGCATCTTTGAGGCAATCTTCTGAAGAGTACCCTCCACCAAAACAATGGAAAGCAAAAGCAGAAGGGAAGCACGTTGTTGCATTAGTCTTTTGTGGCTTCTCATATCCGCTTTAGAGTTTCAGTATCATCTCTCTGAACTAGCAATGTCACAGTTCCTGATGACAGGTGAAAAATCACTGGGTAGCCATCTTGGGATCCACCATTATTTATTTTTCCTGGTACTCCAAATCTGCTGTCCTGATCCAGCCAGGAGAGTTTGTTTTCTGATGTGTTCTATTTAGTTGCAAATGGAAATTAAGTTTGAATTGTTCAGTTCTGCTCTTTTAATTCATTTGCAGCTGTTTTTTCTTGCAAGCGGGCTGGCTGGCTCTATTCTTCATTCCTACCATGTAAAATAACTGGCAGAATGCAAGGAATTAATTATGGGGATATATAGTGCGGGCATAATAGCAGACTAACAATATGGAGCATATACAGTAAAATAGACTCTGCATTAGGAATACCTGCTTCAGTGTGGGAGAGCAGGGAAGAGGTTGTATCAAGCCTATTTGCCCTAGCTGAGCGACTTACCTCTTACCTGTTGTTTTTGGTTTTTTTCTTTTTTTTCTTTTTAAATCAATTTGGAACGTTTTTCAGGCTCTATGGATGTTGCTGAGCGGTGCAGATGCTCGAGATGCTCAGCGTCCTGCTGAAGCAAGGGCAGCCTTATAGCCCCAACAGGTCAGCTCGGTTGTATCACTGCTGCAAAGGAACTCCTAGAGCTTGGATTCACCCTCTCATTGTGCAGCCTTGAAAAATGGGGTGAAGATCACGTGCTTAAGAAGCAGCTCTTGATAGCACGTAGTAGTGCTTTGCTCTTTCTCTTAAACAGATATAAGGATGTTCTACACAAAGCTCCCACTAGTGTCTAGAAACTTGGATGCAGGTATGCTGCAGTGAGCTTTAGTATTAACTGAGCTTCAGTAATTGCTGGGGGCCGTGTGGGTGCACGCGCCCTTGTGTTGCAGCAGATGTGAAGATGTCCACCTTAGCCTTAATGAAAAAGGCTTAAAGTTAAGATATTTGGTAGTCAGGAGGAATACAGGCTGCCCAAATATCCTCGTTCAGCTGATGGATACTAACTTAGGTCATATGCATCAAAATCCTTGCTGATACCCATATGACTGTATGGATTAAACTGTCAATATGCATAAACTGAAGTTAAGGTTAACAACTTCTTGTGCTTTAAGATATTGTTCTGGTTATGGATATCAAGGAAACTGTATTGAATCTTACTCATAGGTAAAGCTATATGTTGAAAGTAAGAAACCCAGCATATTTTTCTTGCAGATGTGCTACAGGTGCTGAATTCTGATGTGGCAGTAATGCTCGCTCCCTTGAAAATCACTACAGTTGTTCTGACATTTTATTTAAGAGGTGTTGGTTTTTTCATTTTTTTACAGGCAACAATTGGCATTGACTTCTTATCGAAAACCATGTATTTGGAGGATCGAACAGTGAGTAAGATTTTTGTTGCACTTCTCCATGTACAGTAGGAATGAAGATCAGCATCTGTTGTAATTGTGCAGCCCACAGTTCTGAGATCACTTGGAAGTACAGACTGAGCCTTCATCTACCAGCTGCTTCCAGACTGACAAGGGCTGTGGAGACAGCTCCCTTCTCCATTTGGGGAAACGGGAAATCACCATTTGGTTCATCTGTGGAGGGCTCATGAGTGCCATTTTGCAAGCGGGAGAAGGTGCTATAGTGTCATCCTCTTTGAAGAAAGAGATGATATGGATAGTTTGAGGGGTACATAATGGTGGGAATTTGGAGGAGGGGGCCATGCTTAATGCCTTCAGTTTTTGATGTCACAAGTCAGAAAGATAAAATATAAATTGCCAAATGTTGCCAGTTAATACCTAGCTCGATAGTCTTAATATTACTTGTTTAAAAAGAAGGTTGCCTTCAGTAGTAATTCAGAAATGATACTTGTTTCTTAGCTTGGTGCAGTTCTAGTTCCTGAAATGAAATCACTCCTCTGTGGAACAAGCCTGTGGTTTAAAATGAGCTCAGATTCTTAATTAAGAAATTCAGCCATTGAGCTATTTGCAGAAGCAAATTCTGCAGTGCTGCATAAGCTTATGGTATTGTATAAACCCACAATAAATGTGATTGCATTGAAAGTGCTTGAGTGATGAGATGTTCTTTCCATAGCAAAACTGGCCCTTGCACATCTTGCCATACATGTTGCTTTTAGTATATCTTGCCTTTTCTTTCAGAACCTTGATGGTGAGAGACATTCAACCTCATTTGTGTGCATGTTACTTTGCAGTGTGGCTAAGGCTTAAATATAGAGTAATAACTAGCATTTTATCCTCCTTGAAAAATTCACATTAGTAGCTTTTCCAGTGCTTTGACAGCAGCTGAAGGCTCTTCCTTGAGAAGTATGGTGTGTGGTCTGATTCTTCCGCCAGCAACCATCCTCCAGGATGCTGGAGGTTACATGCTTGAGTCCTAAGGAGGGATAGCAGCAGAGCATGAAAATCTTGTGTGGACAGAACTGCCGGTGAACATTTGCCTTAGTTTTCTTGTTGGTCCTCTCAGTTTGAAAGCTGAGCAATTCTATTTCTCCCCTTTTGGAAGGGAAGCATTTTTTAAAAAGCAAAGACAGCGGAAGGCCGAGATAGGTGCACATATACTGCTAGTGCTTGGGAGAGATTGCTGTAAAGGAGACAGTATGCTGCTGCTCCCAGTCCCCAGTCGTCTCCTGCATGAGCTTATAATTTTTATTTAGCTTTTTTCAAAAAGTAAAATTTATTTACTCTTTTATTTTTAGTGGCAGTTTGGCTTTTTTAATTTTCTCCCACCCACAGATCAGGTTGCAGCTGTGGGATACTGCGGGTCAGGAACGTTTCCGTAGCCTCATTCCCAGTTACATCCGTGACTCTGCTGCTGCTGTAGTAGTTTACGATATCACAAGTAGGTATATTGCACTGGGTTTGACCTTTTTCTTATTTTTCTTGCTTGTTTGACTGATTTTGTTAGGTACGGTTGCAATTGTGGGACACAGCAGGTCAAGAACGGTTCAGGAGCTTGATTCCTAGCTACATTCGTGACTCCACTGTTGCAGTTGTTGTTTATGATATCACAAGTGAGTGGGGGGAATTCTGCATTTCTAATACTCTGCCCCTTTCATCCTTTAGCCTAGCTTTGCATGTCCTNCGTTTTCTTTTATTGTAGTCAAGTTTTAAGCTAGCCACCTGGGTGCTGCTGTTGTAATGTATAAACTGTCTTACAAATGACATCATTTTGTCACCCTTTCCTATCGCATTCTCCTGAAGCCTTGAGTCCTGGCTGGTCTTGTTGCACTTTACCCTCTTTCATCTGCTTTTTGATCATAGTATCACCTATGACTTTTGGTCTCAAACACCTGTATCATGTTCATAGATATCTGAATTCTTAAATTAGAGACTTTGCACTGATAGCTGTAGCTTGCTTCACTCCATTTACCCTCCCCCCAAAAAAAATTCTGGGTATGGGCTGGGGGGAAAATGCATTAACATCACATTTTCATTTGAATCAGTCACTTTCACATTTTGCAATAGGTAAAACTTGCCACTAAGCCCTTATCCTTTAACAATTGCTCTTTCATTTCTTACTAAGGTATGTACATTTTTGTGAACTAAAATATTAGTGCCTTTTCATCCTTTCTCCTTCTCTCCCTCCCCTCAGTCCAGAGACCCCTAACTTACTAGCTTTCTGTATTTACAAAGAACAGAAATCTTGTTTTAGGAGAACTAAACCTTCAGACACTTTCAGTTCTAAACTGGATTTGACCGAGAGCAATGGCCTAATTCTATACAAATGCAAAAGTGCTCATCTTTTGATTTATAAATACTAGAAGATTACAGCAGGGACACGGGCTTAACCTATAAAAGCTTTAATTGTTAAAAATAGCACTTCCACTTGAGCTAAAATTACAGGTTAGCTGTGAACTTCGAAATTTTTTTTACTGACCTAGCAAATTCAATATTACCAAGTAGTAAAGAGAAGAATTAAGACGCTGGCAGGTGATCAAGTCTTGACTGTCTAGCACACAATATATTACTTTGCAGTAGAAGCCATTAAAAAAAATCAGTACTTGTCAAGAACTGCTGCAGAGCTTTTCCCCTTTTTTAAGTACTACTTTGGCAACTCAGGTGCTCTTTGCGTAGCTAACAGGCAATTGCTGAGCTCCATGGCAGCTTCTACACAACTCATTTTTCCTTACAGGATGCAACTTTTCAAACAACATACTGTCTCATTAGATCAGGATAGCTTCCTAGGATTCTTACCTTGCAGCTTTTAAGGGTGTATCATTAAGAAAAAGCGTCTGTGGATAGGTTAGATTTGTATTTCTGGTTCTATGCAAATGATTTGGATACTACTTTGAACTCGCTGTTCAACGATACAGGAGTTGCTAGTATGTTGTATAACCCTGAGAGTTCCTAGAGAAAATCCTGAACCTAGCAAGTAAAAAGTGATTAAGCTGTACAAAATGTGTAGCTGGTATTACGTACTTTTGAGAAGCAAAGAAACTGTAGGAATCTCTTGCTGTAGATGCACAAGTCATGAGCAGTATAGAATGCAATGTTACATTAATCCCCATTCTCTATATAAAATATTTTATGTTGAACTAAAAAAAGTGGGAACTGGTGTAAAACACAGTGATCAGACTTCTCATTTTAGACGCTGTCAAAACCAAATTATAGATTGAGTCAGTTCACTCCCTGGCTTTGAATTCACCTGTAATGAAGTAGTAGCCCATTTGAAATTAATGCCAAAGTTTTCATATGCTTCGGTGTGGGAGACTTAGGGTTTCGCTTGCTGATTCTTCATCACCCTATTATGCCAGTTCTAGAGAATATGAAGCTTTTATTTGAGGCTTACAGGTGTATTTACTAGTGATCAGTGAAGAATACCTGCAGTGATAATCCTCTCCACTGTTCTCTGTTAGATGTAAACTCGTTCCAGCAAACAACAAAATGGATTGATGATGTCAGAACGGAAAGGGGCAGTGATGTCATCATTATGCTGGTGGGAAATAAAACAGATCTAGCAGATAAGAGGTATGGAGGAATAACTCATCTTTCAAATGTTTTTCATAATCTGCTGCTGTTTTCTCCTANCAATCTGCTCAAGCTTGTTTTCACTATGCTGGAGATGGCTGTGACTAGAGAAATCTCAATTTTAAAACTTCTTTGATTTGGTTAAGCACAAATTTCCAGCACAATTCTGTGAATGAATTGAGAAACAGTCACCAACTTGCTCGGATGTCAGGAGAGAATGGAGTGTTAACTACAACACCCATCAGTGAATGAATAAGCTAAAGTCATTACAAATATTCATGCTTAATAGATTTGCTCAGATATAAATGATAGGTGCAAGTAATCCTCCCTTTTAAAACTCTTCAGGGGTTTTCATGAGTTGGCAAACTTAAATATTTTTGTTAGAAGTTGTGCATCTTCAGCTTTTGCTGCATTGTGTACTCTGCTTATTCTGGGTTTATGGTATTCTCAGCACAAATGAGTAAAAAGTCACAAAGGTAAAACAAAAGCTTGAGAGGGCAAGTATTCTGGATTTGATGAAATCCCTGTTTCCTCAGAATAGCTTCACTTGTGACCCTTGTTTCAGATTTATAACAGCCTATTAAGAATTCCTTATGCACACACACACCCCTCATATACCTCATGATTTTCGTTTGGCAGTTCTTGAACCAAAGTTTCCCCCAGTTCTTGCTATAGCAGACTGCTTAATGGGTGGGACATCTAGCCAGGGGAAAACAGGACAAAATTAATTTGATATGAGGTAGTTACACTTGGTACTTCATTAAAATAGTTTGGTAGGCTGCAAGTTGACAATTGTTACTGGGATATTAAAATCTACTGATTGCTAATTGTTCAGACGTGAAAGCATAGTTTCCTGGACAGGGATTTGGAGAAGTCTAGTTAGCCCATTTGGCTGTTCCACTGGAAAGCTGAGTTCTACTTTGGGAGCCAGGTGTGCCATAGAAGTCCATCTGATACAGTGAAATGACAATCCTTGTCTACAGCTGTGCTCAGTATGTGGCACCTGTGTGCAGGGAAAAAAAGGTAAATGTTTTCAGAACTGTTACTGAAGCAGTCATCCCCTTGGGTTGAAGATGAAAATCTTAGTTTTCAAGGTTTTTGTTTTTGTTTTTGTTTTTGGTTTTTTTTTTTTTCTTTTTCTAATTCTGTGTTATCTTCCCCAGACAAGTGTCCATTGAGGAAGGAGAAAGAAAAGCCAAAGAGCTGAATGTAATGTTCATTGAAACTAGCGCAAAAGCAGGATACAATGTAAAACAGGTGAGTAATGTCTCAATGTCTCAGGGCTGGTTGCAGCCTACACTGCTTCTGTTAATGCACCGTTGTGGAAATAGGACTTCCCTAGACATTGGGAAGCCTTTGCAAAGGGTGTTAGAGGGTCATTTGTAGTCCATACATAGCGAGCAACATCTCAGAGTTGAATTGGTGGCTGAGGTGCAGAAGGATCCCTAACTTTGCAGCAAATGACTTGGAACTTCTTTCCCCTTGGAATTACAGAAGAAGCTTTGTGGGTATGGAATCATACCTTCCTGGATTTTTGATAATCCAGATTTGGTGTTTGGATTGAAGGGGTTAAGGCACGCGCCAAAAAGTTGAGGAAACACAGGTCTGAGGACTGTTTCTGATATAGATTCAGTGAAAAAATGCGGGCAAACCAGTCAAGCAGGAATGGGATGGCTTAAAATGTTTCCACTGTATGGTGAGACAGTGTAAACTGGTGTTCCCGCTCTGTAGGAAGGCACTGAGAGTGTGAGCAAATGTTCTTGGACAGCCGAAGCCATTTATTTCTGTTAGATGACAAGTCGCTTTTGAATTGCAGAAAGCAGTGAAATGTCTTCAGAGCTGATGCAACTGCAATGAAATTAGGTTTTATGTTGCGAGATGAGCTGCGGCTCTTTAAATTCTGACCTGCTAGGTGAACTTTTAGCACTTGTGTTAATGAAGATAAATCACTTGGCAAACTGAACTGGTGAAAGTAGTACACACTGTGGAAGTGATCTGGTGTTTACATGAAAGAAATTTTTGTTGAGCTTATTAGTTATGTAAGCAAATATGCTTACTAGCAGATCGTGAACAGAGAGCTAGAGCTGTACATCCTTACTGACTCAGTGCATAATGGGATACTGCTTTTTCATTGATCTAGCGATTTCTCATATGGAGTCGTGACTGCTAAAGCATTTGGCAGCTGGTCTTACAGTAGGAGGAAATGCAGTGGTGCAAGATGTAGAGACATTCATTCTTGGGTGTCTCCACAGAGCAAACGCATGCACACACATACGTGTATGTATATAATCACATGTATATTTTATATATGTAGTTACACAAATGGCTTGAATGCAGAATTGTAGCTAAAACAGGGTTATAAATTACTGTGTGCATTATAGACAGGACTAAAGGGTCTGTTATTAAAATGTCCCTTGACTTTGTATATTAGTAGCAAAATTATTCCCTATATAATGGAATAATTAGACGTGTTAACTTCGCACTGCATTTCAGTGCATTAGCAAGCATGAAAGTGTTTGGTTCCAGGGTCCACCAATTATCCTGCCACAACACAGAGGCTGGCTTGTAATTAAGGCTTGGATTCTGTGCCGGAATCCTTAACGTTTACTTAGACTAGGAGGTGCGCGCTTGAGAGCGGTTGCCTCGCTGAGAGGAATGGTGGTGGTGAAGCTCTATACTCCCTCTTCCCTTGAGGGAGTTGCTGTGCAGTTGACACGTTTCCAGAAGTCTGTGTCCAAGCCTATGAGGTAGCTTGTGGCTTTCAGGGCCAGTTGGAGCCCTGCTGATTTGAGATGCAGGTAGGAGAATCTTGTCTGGTATGCCTGTAGTCCGTTCTGGCATAAGATACTGTCATTTAATAAAACATGTGCTTTGTAAAGCTACCACAGCCTTCATCGTGAAGGATGGGCACTCCATTTAGTACATTATGAAGGAACAGACTTTTGACTTTTTGTATTTTATGCTGAAGCCGTTCAGGGGTTGTAGTAATTAGATTGTCAGAGCACAGAGCCATTTCTATAGCTGTAGCCTCACTTGTGCACACTCTAGAGAAAATTCTTAGTTGCGTAACGGAGGTCTAGACAAATTATGCCTCTGATTTTAATTGCCAGGTTACATGCTGTAAGACTACTTCTGTGAGAAAATAGGCTTGGTAATTCAGCTCCAGGAAAAAAAAAAAAAAGTGGTGGGAACCTGGGGGCTAGTTTCCTCTGTATTGATTGGAAGATTTGGTCTTCTGAGACATAATTCTTGCTCTTCAGTAACATCAGTAAAGAGTGGTATCTAAAAAACTTGGGGCTGTTACATGTCACTGCACCATAATCTGAGTGGGTTCTTCATGTAGTGTGAAGTCTTGTCAGAATGGGACAAGAAGACAGATTTTAAGTGACTGCGTTCTCTGTGTAAAATATCAAAACAAAAGATACAAGTGCTTTTTCAAAAGAACGAAAAATGGATTTTTCTTCTGAGTTTTGAGCCTTGTGTTGCAGGCGTGGACTGGGATTTTCAGGAACTTCAAAACTATTATATATATTTGAAACCCTCATTTTTTATTAGTTTCATAACTAGTTGTTGAAACGATTTTTGAAGGATAAGACTTTTAATACCACTAGTTATCTAGATCTCTGTTTCCTTGCAGCTTCTCTATTGAATGGTATGAATTTATTTTACTAACTTGTCAATAAATTTTTCCCCAATGAAATGGGAAAGCATATGGGTACAACTGCAGAATGGATACCCTTCCCATAACCTCTATAAAGTCTTTCTTTAATAAGCTGAATGCAAATTTGACCTTCCCATAACTGATAACTTCTATCCATAATATATTCTGATTCTGCAGAGCAATTACTGTCCAAGTTATTTTCATACAGGATTTTTAATTCAAGTGTCAAATTATTTTAGATACAAAGTCCATATTTTGACTACATATAATGAAACATGTTTATGTAAAAATTAAGACCACTTAGTGCTGGATATTAAATATTAATGTAACAGTGAATCTTAGACTAGTTGACGAGTCACTGGTTTGTCCACTAGGGTATAGGTTCAGATTTAGCAATTACCCTGTGGCTTTGATACTGTGTATGACTGAAGTATGCAGATCAGGGAATATGAACTGGTTTGGTGTGTGGTTTTTTTTGGTTTGTTGTTTTGTTTTTTTCCTTCCACACAAAGCTCTTGTCTGCCACTATTAAAACTTCTCAGGTTGTCAGTGCTTCACTTGGCAGCGTGTCTGGGCAGTCCACAGAAAAGCTGACAAAAAGCACTGTTGTTTCCCTGCTGTCCTCTCTTGCCAGCGCAAAATCTGTCTCCCGGAACTAAATCCTGTGCCCTGGGTTAAAGGTAGGAGATGGCACAAGTGAATGCAGAAAGAGACTTGGGATGAAGTTGAAGCCTCAGTCCTCTGTTGTTGCCTTCTTGGCATTTCCATCCCCTTCTCATTAAGGTTTTGATTTCTGTACCGTGTCGGATGTAGGAGTCTTGATCTTAGCAATTCCAGAGTGAGCTCTGTTTTTACTAATGCCTCGTGTTTGGCCCACCATAGCTTCCTTGCTTTCTTTCCATCCTCTCCTTCAGGTCAGAGGTGTGAATTCCAGTGTAACTTGTGTGCAGGCAAGTCCTGGAGACAAGACTTGCAGCCCTCACTGCCCTGGATCTGACTGTCAGGCAGGGTTAGCAGATGCAGAGGCAGCCATTTTGGCAGCTCGGGAGATGCCATGGGACACTAGCCACTATGCCAGCCTCATTCCAGTCTTGGTCAGATGTTGAAGAATAATGTCATCTCATAGCTGGTGAACCTTAGTGCTATTTGTGTTGGCCCAGGCACTAGGGTTCTCCAAGGGATGCTGTCCACAAGGTTTCAGAAGCAGTGTTTGCCCCATTAAGGATACGGAAGAAGTTTAATTTCTTGTCCTGCTTGAGGAGGGTGATGGCTAAGAGTTTTTCACCTCCTCAGCTGTGTCACTTGTTTGCTAGCCGTCTGTGGGAAGCCAGGGTACTTTTGACCTTGTGTGCTACTTTTAGCTTCTTGTTCATCCTTTGCTGCTGGAAGGCAGCACGGATAAGAGGAAGGGGCACTGTCTTCAGCTCTGTGCTCACTGCAGCTATCCTACAGATTCGGAGTGCCTGGCTTTATAGTGTGACTCTAGAAGGTGAGTTGCACCATACTTCAAACAGCATGTATTTCAATGCCAGGATCTTCTACCAACAAAGAAATAGAGGGGAACGTACTGCTGACAGGCTTTTTTTGCCATTCCCCTGTGGCATGAAAGGGGACAGCTCAGAAGACGGCACCTCAGCCAGCGCAGTACTGGGGGCTGAGGTGGAAGTGAGTAACCTGTGGCTTGGTTTAGAGGCTCAGGGTTGGATCTCCATGTAGCCGCTGCAGAGAAGTACAGAGGATTTGCAGCCTCTGTGCGTGCTGGCTGAAACTTGGACACAGCAGACTTTCATTTTATGGCTTGTCTGGCATTTCTTTTCCCCGAAGACTGATCTGATGAGCTGCTGGGGCAAGCCTCATCGCTTCTAGTTGCACACTGTCAAACTAGATTGTAACGTGCAGCTGCTGTGTGCTGTTGGATCTGTTAGGGTAGGTAGTCACCAGGGTCCTATACACTTACTGTTCCTTCTGGCTTTGGGGAGAGGGTGTTGAAGGAAAAATGAGTGGATGATATTACCGAGTAAAAACGGTGATGGTATTGTTCTGGGGTTAAATTGATGCAGGATGGAGAAAAAATTGGCGTTTGGATCCTGTAAGTTTCAGCAAAGACTGATTGCCAGGGGAGCCTTAGACTGAGGAGAGAAGAAGATAACTTGCTTCAGCTAATGCAGAGAATCATAGTCTCTAATTTGCTTTATTTGTCAGCCCTGAATAAGCTTTAAAAGACTTTGAGCTTCATGCTCTATCTCAGCAGTCTGTATTTCGGGGAATCTTATTGTTACTCTGTGGATTTCATGCCCAGAATATGTCAGGGTTCATTCTGCTGTCTTGTAGAAAGAGAGAGGAGGGAGAGCCCTGAAGACCTCCTTACAGCGGTACCTGGCACACTTCACATTTGCTCTCAAAGAGCCATAGGCTGAATATGGTATTTGGCAGAAAAACTTTCTCACGGCAGTAGTTAAAGGACCATGGCCCCTCGAGTAACCCTGTTTTCACAGAGCTGGCTGCATCTAGCAGCTTGGCTCTTTCTCCTGTCTTTTGATTTTTGTCTGTCTGATGGGCAAGAATTATTCTTTGAGTTGCACTGCTCTCCCTGGAGAATGAGAATTAGGGAAACATTTTTGTTTGCTTCGCATTGGAGAACAGGTTTCTTGCTTGGCTTTTCCATCTGGACAGTGATCCTCCTGTCCTTTCCATATTGCTGCCAGAGTGTTACAGTGAAAACTGTTCCATGCCTACAGTCATTTGTGACACTGATCTGTTGGGGATTTACTGGCTGGAGTAGTAGGAAAGGCACAGTTTGGCAAATGAATTGAAAATAATGGTGAGAGATGAGGGGTTTTTTCAGAGTTTAATCAGGAAGGAGGTTGCAGGGTTGAATGCTGAAAGAGAATTTGCGTGGCTCAGTCTTTCAGACAGCCGCGTTTAACTCCTGCTTTGGAAAAAAGTCCTGAATGCTCACCAATACATGTGTTTTTATACGCACATATAAATGCACAAATATTTAGACATATATATGTGTGTGTTTATGCGCTATATTATATATGCATATATATGTGCAACTGCCTGTGACATTTTTCAGCGGGATGAGACTGCTGGCTTGGGTCCTGCGAAGCGGTAAGGTCCCTGCGTAGAAGGCTGCTTTCTAACCATCATGAAGTTTCCCTAATTGGATTTGTTCACACATGCTGTGGCTGATAAGCAGAAGGTTAATAAAGAAGAAAGTTGATTTTCTTAGTTGCCAAATTCCTTTTTTAGTCAAATAATTTAGGGGAGAAATACTGCTAAAGGCATAATTTTATTCCTGGTCTTAATGTAAAGAAAGGATTAGTGTATTTTAAACGCTTAGCCTTTCTGTCAGCAGCTTGGTTTCAATGCAGTAATTCCAGTTGGCTCCCATCAGCTGAGGTTTTTTTTAAGACTCCCCACCTCTCCCCTGTATAAACTGCATCCCTCACTTTCTACATATTGTACAAAGGGGAAATAAATAGCAATGCCACAGTTTAAAGCAAATGGGTTTTGTTGTAATGCTGTTTCCACCTAGGATCTCAAAGTGCATAACATCAGCAAAGAGCTGTATGAAGTGATGCATTTCCCCTCTTTCTATCAGAGCAAAGATGGCAAACGAGCAACCTAATTTAGGCATGATCTGGTAGGATTGTGCCAAACTCTGTTGCATATCCACCCTTAAAACTGATGGGAGGGATTTTTTTTTCTTGCCCAAACCTTCTGTGTCAAGAACTGGGTCAAAATTACTCTTAAGACTGTAGTGTATGAGTAAAAAAAAAAACACAAACCAAACAGTGTACTGGAGGGGTAGGTAAGCTAGTTTGCTCCATTCTCTACATCTAATGTATCACTTGCATGTCAGCAGAAAAGTGTTTTGGAAGGGCTGGAGGTTTAACAGATCTTCGCCTGCAGAGCTAAGGATAGATATAGCTATGAAGTGATGTGCCAGACAGGAGCAGAGTTTACCATAGCATCTATTTATGCATTGACAACACAGCAGTGCACTTCTGAAAGCATAACTGTAGGTGGTATTTGAATATTTTGCAATACAGCTGTGTGGCTGTCCAGTAATCCTTTTTCCTTTCCCAGAAGTCACAAAGCTGTTTTCTTTCATAAAATTGAAGTAGAGATTGGTTAATCAGCCTGTGAGAGCTCACCGAATATTGAGCATTTTGAGAGTAGAAGTAATTTTAGGGACAAAGCCCAGTAAAGAACAAGAGTCAGAACCTTCTGTACCCAAATGTGATCGAGTCAGGACGTCTGTTGAAGACAGTTAAATGCAAAGAAAGCATTGAGACTGCAAAGCGCTTGTGGATTCAAATATGGTATTAAAACTTTTAAGGCTTCCAGAGGAAGATGAGATTGAATCTCAATAACTTCCTTGATCATCTCCACGATGCAAAAGAACTTATAATGGATAGTCTAGTGCTATACCGAGAGAAAGAAAAGCCTTTTGAAAAGTAATAAAGCTAAGAAGGTTGGTAGTGCTGTCCTCTTATCTGATTGGAATGCCAAGGAAAAATAATGCTGTCCATGAGGATATGCTCTGAAAGTCTGCAGCTTCTTTCTTTTCTCCCCATTTCTTTCTTACAAGCCAAAGTGCTTATGTCTGACTAGTTTTAAAATGCTTGGAAAAATCATAGTCACGATGCTTTTTCAAGCAGAATTAAGAGTGAGGAGTGGTGGTGAGATGAGGCAAGCAGATACAGTAACAAGAAGTGGTGACCTCAACTGATAACGCATTTTTTGTACAAGGATTACTAGATCAAGGTTTAGCTTCTCCCTGTGTCAAAATTACCTTAGTTCTGACCAGGAAGTCTCTCTTGCCTTTATACTTTTGTGTGGTCGTGTGTTCCTGCTATTTGTTCAGTGTCGGTGGCTAGTACAGTTTAGCATCTGGAATTTTTACGTGATCTTTGTTTCTTTGTTGTTGGCATATGAGAACTTGTCAGTGAGGCTGGGAGGCCTAGGATAGTGGTAGAGGTTAGTACAAACTTAGAGGGGGATACTAAGCTTTTTTGCTTTGAAATTGTTGGCTAAAATCAGTGAGATACGTCAAGGACTGGTTTCTTAGACCCTATCCTTGTCTCAGTCCAGATTTCCATGTATGCCCACGCAGTAGTGTTGCTGTTGGTGAAAACGGGGTGAGGATGCTGGAGATGGTTTCTATGGGGGTTATGAGAGAGATAATGGGAACGGCGAAGGAAAGCAGCTTTGCCTTTTCCTACCTGTCAGCTTTGTCCTCTCCTCACGTAGCAGTCTCTTTATAACAACAGTGGTGACAGCGAAGGTGAGACACCAACGAGCACACTGCGTTTGTACTCCTGCCCTGCAAAGGTCACAGCCGCACCTGACAAACCTGGGGACTTGTTCATTATTAGCTTGGAGGGTACTTGTCAAGCCGACAAAGTTGTCTTAATGTCTTCCCAGCGTTGTTCGGACGCTCAGGGCCAAATTTGCAAAAGCACTTAGGCCCCGATCTGCAAAGCTGTTTCAGGTACCAACATTCATAATATAAACAGACTGACAGTGGCTTGGCTCAGTTTTCTGTAGAAAGTGGGTCGCTGGGAATAAGTGGTTTAGCTTTGTGTCATTTGAGGAGAGGACTGAAACAATGTGCAATAATGCCCATTTAACACGTGGAGGCTGACGTCGGACTTGCACCAGGCGTTTGGGACTCCCAAGCTGCTGTCGGGCGTGCAGTGGAGCGGTGTTGACACGCTGGTGGATGGAGATGTTGAGTGCTTGGAAGCGTCTAGTGTTCTGGACGCTTGATAGTGTGCCGGCAAGAAACATATAGGAGTAACAATGTCTGTAATGGTGTCAAAATACTAATGCAGTGTGTTATCAGAAGCTTGTGTGTGCTTAGTGCATCAGCATGGGATCAAACCTCTACGGGGGCTGTTCTTCAAAGGTAAGAAACAGGTAGTCATTTGATAACCCTGATGAAGAGTAAAGGAGCTGTATATCCTTCCATCCATCTGATCTGTCCTGTCCTGCTGCGCACACACTTGCTGAGGCTCATAAAAAAAGAGAACACTACTGCTGAAACTTGCGTGGTTCCTACTGACTGAACAAGGCAGCTTCTTGGAGAAATCGCGTGCAGCTGAAGGACAGTCCTTAATTGTGCTGTTCCTGTGCCGGAGAAGACAGGCTATCGTGGGCTCAGGAAATTCAAATGAAGTTTCATGCATTAATAGTGGACAAACCTGTAGGGTCCTTGCCCAGAGGGCTGGAGAAAAGCCATGTGGTGGGAACCACAAGTCTGAGCCTCGGGGGCAAAGGTAGGAAATGCAGGAGAGGGAGTTGATCCTGTTCAGTCTTACCTCTGAGCCTCCTTCAAGTGGAATGAAACTATGAAGAGAGTTTGGAGCTAAGACCTTGCTGGGAGACAGTGTCCAAGTGAGAGGCAGAACAACTGCTTTGGGATTGCAAGTGCACTTGACACATGTTCCTGCTCTGTGTTCTATACCTGGAGTATGGACATACGGTAATGATGGAGTGGGTACCGAAAGTTGAGGGTGCTCAGAAAAGGATTGGGCAAATTCCTGAAGGAAGGATCCTTTGTCTGGTTCATAGGAGCCTGAACCACAGATAGCGGAGCCTGGAAGAAGATCCTTAGGGGGTGTCGTTATGTACATGCCCCCTGTTCTGATGCTCTTCTCTATGTGTCAGCTTGGCCAATATTGGTGACAGATTCCTGAATGTTGTGTTTGACTTTATCAGTGTGTCCATGCTCCTGTGTAGCTAATACTCCGTGCAGGTGTGAAGGTAGAGTTCCTACCTGATGTGGGGAAGTTGTTGGGGGTCTATGGACATCTATGGCAGATAGGAAGTGGAAATGCCCGATTCCAAACAGAGCATATTTGCAGAGAAGGTGGTAGAAGGTTTGCTGCTTGTAGCCAGTAACATTTGATTTTCAATAACAACAAAAATGTGGTTTGCCTTTTCCTAAGAATAAAGGTTATGTTTGGTGTCAGGCTTTTCGGCGTAAGCAGTGTAAATAGTACCGAAGGATGTATTGAATCATTGTTTGAACTGTATCAGCTAGGGTGCACTCTTTAAAGTACGATTGTTTTGAGCTGTTCCCTGTGTGTTTTTTTGCAGCTTTTCCGACGCGTGGCAGCTGCCTTGCCTGGAATGGAAAGCACACAAGACAAAAGTAGAGAAGACAGTATCCTTTATGCGTCTGTGCTGCGATTCAGTGGCGGCAAAGCACTGCCAGGCATTACCGTGGATGAGGAAAATGCAGGCCCTGAATAGCAAGGATGAAGAAGGAGGGAGCAATAGCTCTCCTGCAGCCCTCGGTCGGCTTATGGACATCCCCAAAAGAGGCCTGAGAGGGGGAATAGGGGCAAGTAACCTTCGAGCTTGAAGTGCTGAGGAAGAAGGCCTGGCGGTATAGAAGGCTGGGACTAGGAGTGTTAAGTGTGGAGGCCCCTACTGTAAAGCAGGGGAGGTAGGGATGCTTAGGGCTATGAGGTAGTATAAAAGTGAGGACAGCTGAATGAAAGCTGAAGGGAGGACAACGGGAAGGTGCAGAAGGGTGCACTCAGATCCAGAAGGATTCTTTGCTTGGTGTTTGAGGAGGTCGGATGTGGGGATGGAGGGGGAGACTCTGAAGTGGGAGAAAACAGCTGCAAAGAGGTCTGAAAAAACTCTGTGGCTCTTGCAGATCTGACTTGCAGAGTCCTAGAATAAGCTAGGGTGGAAGGGACCTCTGTAGGTCCCTTCTCCAACCCTCCTGCTCAAAGCAGGGCTAACTCCAAAATCAGGCCAGTTTCTCAGGGGCACGTTCAGGGAAACTTCAGACATCTCCAAGGACGGAGGTCCCATAACCTCCCAGGGCAGCCTGTTGCAGTGCTTGACCCCAGACAGCTCTGGGCAGGCGTCTGTGTGGTGTGAGGGAGGAGGAGACTCAACTGAAGGGATCAGTCTTGGGCAAGGGAAAGGAGGTGGCATGAGGGATGGAAAAGGGATAAAGCTTTCTGCGTAACGAGCAGTACGGCTAAATCTGAATTGCTTACCTGGCCAGCTGGGTGTGTTTGGGGAGCACAGTTAAGCCCATGAAGGTGCTTTTGTGGGTGGCTTGTGACAGAACTGTAGGAGTGGTTGTGGTTGTTATAGCTCTGAAGGTGAGAGAAGTTCTGTGATAACTGAGCCACTTCTTACAGTCTCTGCTCCGCCTGAATACCTGTTTCTGCTTGCTTGGATTAAGGAGGAAAGGTAACGCAGAAGGTGGAGAGAGGGCTGCCTGCCTCTGCACGCAGCTCCTCCTGCAGCAAGAGTGCTGGATGGGAGGTGAATGGACAAAGAGTGGGGGAAATCACGGTGGGTACTTCCAGGTGGGAGCAAAGAGGGGTTGCATTACATCTTGATTGAAAGAGTTGATGACATGCTAGAAGGGGGTGAGCTTTTTTGGGTGGAGGAACTTTTTCAGGGTTGTCAGTTTATTTGCAGCAGGGATCACGTAGCTGGCAGCTGGTAAATGGAGGAGAAATGGTGCTTTGGAGGAAGGATGCGGCAGGAGCTGTAGGAGGGGGACAAGCTTGGTGCTGAAACTACATCTCCTGTAGAGTGTCTTACTGCAGAGGAGAAAGGAGGATTTGGGAAGCTGTGGGTTGCAACTGCCAAGGCACAAGCTTTGTGTGATGTGGACTTGATTGATCAAAAATACTTCGTTATGCAGGTCACCAACAGGTTAATGAGCAACCATCTTTGTTAATGAGGATGGTGGTAGAATGCACAGGCACTACTGGCTGATGGGCCTGCGGTTTCCCTATCAGGGAGTTTGATCACCAGTCTCTAAATGGGAGTGCAATAAGGGCACTTTGAATTTGACTTGCTGCGGGCTGCAGATAGCAGAAATTGAATACGATCGTCTCCCAGACAGCTGCACTAGGATTAATGGTGGGGGATTTTCCATAGGCTTTTTTGCAGAACATTGAGGGTTCAAGGATCTTGAACAGCTCATGCTCGGTGGTGAAGCTGGCAAGGCTCATTTCGAGCATCTCTGACTCTTAAATGTGTGTCGAGGCTTAGATCAGCGAAACAAACAGACCAAATACTTCGGATGAATTATTGGTCTTTTGTTTCCCTCTTTGAGTTTATTCTCTCCCAACCTCTGTAAAAAGCAACTTCGACCCCCTAAAGAGCTAAGTTGGAAGTACCAGCTGTGTGACCTGTTTGCCTCTGTGTTAACTGATAAGGGAAACGCTTGAGACTTTTGCTGAAATGCCTTGAGTCGGGTTTGGGGATTAGTGTTCAAAGCCCCTCCAGTGAAAGGCTGCCTAAGAGTTGTAACTGTAGGGCATCAGTCAGGAATTCGAGTGCCACAAAGGGAGTAGCTTATCGCAGGCCGGTTCAGAGCAACAAGCCCTCCAGCGGCCGTATGTTCTTCTTGGATATTAGCTGTCATTGCAAGGGGTGAGTTCAGGGAGGCGGCAGGGGGTTTGTTGGCTGGCAGTGGGGTGAGCAGAGCGGTTTGACTAGAGGAAGGATTGATGGGAGAGGTCGGGATGGCGTGTACGGAGGAGCATCGCATCTGCGAGTGGTGGGTGGTGTAAGCACTCGGGGGTTAGTGATGGGCACAGCGTGAGAAGGAATGGCCTCGCTAGAATATGCTGCTGGGGGATTCTCTTAGCGGAGCACACGCTGCCATCTGTATTCAAAGCCAAACAGCCTCTCCTGCCTGTCCCAAAGCCGAGTGCAGACAGGGGAGCAAGAGGGAAGTACTTGCCAGTTGGCGGTGAAGTATAGGGTAGCAGGAGTTTGAGAAGGAACCGAGCTGTCCTTCCGTGGGTTCCTCCAGGCTCCTGCTATCTCCAGGGCTTCGTTGTTCTTTGAGCCAGCAGGTAGAGCCCCTCCTGGGTGCCCGCCAGCTGGAGGTGTTGCTTTTGGTGCTGGAAGGCTGAATCCAGCATTGATTTGAAACTGGGAGTTTCCAAGCTGTTACTGGTTCCCCCTGGAAATGATGATTAGACCCTTCAGCGTATACATCTTTAATTACTGTAGCAGTCGCTTTGGAACGAGAAGAGATAGCTGGGGAGCTGGTTAGAGACAGACATTTGGGGTCTGACGTTGTTTCTGCTACGTACTTAAGAACATGCCAGGGCAAGAGGGGCTGCTGAGAAACCTGTATCTTGACTTTGTTGTGAAGCTGGTCTTTTCAAGAGCTTTCTGAAAATACTTTTCAAGTATTTTGGTGGGAAGTACTGAACTGAAAATGCCGGTCAAAATCCTGCCCCACAGACTCGGATATCTGTTTGCCTTAACTTGTTTCTTCCAGTGATTGACATAAAACTGGAAAAGCCTCAAGAGCAGCCTGTCAGTGAAGGAGGCTGTTCCTGCTAATACCATGTGGCTTCTACCTTTCTCCAGAACATCACTGCTTTCCCTCCCTTTACTCTTCATTGACTGCAGTGTGAATATTGGCTTGAACCTTCCCCTTTCAGTAATAACGTATTGCAGTTCATCATCGCTGGCTGTCTCGTGGAGATGATCTATTAGCTTCACAAGCACACACACACACACACACACGCACACACACACAAAAAGAAAATGTCAGTGTCTTCATTATTTATAAGAAAAAAAAAAAAGCCAAAATATTCCAGCATATTCTAGTTATAACTTTAAAAAAAATAGGTACAATTTCTTAATATTTGTTCCTTTTTTAATATGTTATGATATTGCACTTTGAAATGATGGAACCTGAGTAAGTTTTGAATTGGACTTAGACGAGATGTACGTGCAGAAGAATGCTCGCAAATCTTACCCATTTGATTTCTCTAACAAACTGGAAATGACTAGACAGCAGTCAGAAATGCAAGCGGAGGTGGCATATGCCGAGGGTTAAATGCTTATCCTTACAACAATAAAAAAATTAAAACCAAGCTCTTAATCTTTTGAGCAGAGATAGTCTGACTGGTTTTCAAACCCCTAAACGTTTTTGGAAACCGACCTTACCGGGGCTTTCGACACCACGAAAGGCTACCGGATTTTTTAGTTCTTGCAGAGGCAACGTGAACACATTTCCAAGAAAGCATACCGAGAAATAAAGTGTCTTTCTGAACCGGATGAATGGCTTCTGGAGGATTTGGGGGGGAAGGAGAGGGTGGATGTGCATTAGCAAAACGCTTGCAGGAAACAGGGAAATATGTTTCGAGTGCAAGATGAGTTTTAAGAGCTTTTTCTTTTTTCCTTTTCTGTAGAACACCAATGGAGTAAATTATTACTGCCCGAGAGATGGGAACGTAATGTTTCAGCTGGTTGGAGGAAAAAGCGGTTTGCTGCTTTTTTTAGGGGAAATATTAAGTGAGTTCAGGACTGGCACTAAAACCTGCCGAAGTGGCTTGAAACCTTTTAAATTTGGCAGAAAGAGGAAGGAGCAGCTGGATTACCCAGTAGAGATGCTGTGCTCACAGGCCAGCTCACGGCTGGGAGAGAGGGGGGGTGGCGGAAAGGGGGAGTCGCACCCGCTTTTCCATAGCGTGGTCGTAGGTCGACGGGGGAGGGGGTGTTTACTTTGATCATACAGAAATCTAGTTGAGAGATCTTAGATGGAAGGGAAGGGAGTTTAATAGGATGGAAACCAACTTACAATTATGCAGATTTATGCCTTTATTTTTTAGCTTTTTTTTTTATGTTCAGTCTTCCAAGTTGGTTTAGTTTGGTTCACTAGAGCTGTATAGTTTGGTTAAATAACTAGTAATTTAGTTTTCTATTTAACTAGGCTTACAATTAACCATTTTTCTTTGATATTTATTTCTTTGCTTAATTTTTTACTATTTTCAGTAATTATTTTTCGTTTCGTTTTGCTGAGGAATCCGTTTAGAGCTTTGCTGATGTTGCGAGATGTAGCTACCCGAGAAACACGGAATCGAACACACTAGAAGTGCACCCTTTTAATCTTTACTAGTCATTGTGAAGTTGCTGTGTAAGTTAATAAACACAATTGTAAATACATTGTTTGCTGGGCGAATATGGCTGAGTTACAGTGCAGGAAGGAATTCTTGAGTCTGTGTTGCGATTGCTACTTAAATGAACAATTGCAAGCAAATATTCAGGCTCCTCCTTTGTTCTCTTCTGCCCCTCTACCATCTAAAATAACCAACTGGGGAAGAGAAAGGGAATCGTCCTCACCACCACTTTCACCAGGAAATGGGCATAAAAGATTTGGAATTCTTCATTCCTGAAATGAATGCTAGATTCGTGCCCTGCCCTGGGTTTATAGCAACTCTGCACAACAATAACTTAAAGGCAGAATGAGATGTAAAGTGCTTTTATAATGCAATATTAAAGGCGAGTTTTTTTTGACGTGGCATGTCTTGAAATAAACATCAATGATATGTGACAAAGGATCATTCTTTAATTAAAAGAAACTCTTGGGGGGAAGGAAACCTGGCTGCTTTTCCTGTATTGTACTGTTCTTAACTGTGCAAAAATGGTTCATCTTGCCGCTTTTTCGTTTTGGTTTGGGTTGGTTTTGGTTTTTTTAACCCCTTTGGTTCTTCATGCAACTTAGGTTGGTCATCATTTGGCTGTTTTCCACAAGCACATACTTTCTTGCTTCTGATATAACCAAACCCCTACGTTTCCCATAGTTACAAGCTTTAAGCACTGGATTTGCAAGGAGCTGGCTTAGCACGTACGGGTTACGGTGGACGAGCAGCTCGGCTGCTTTTAATGGAAGCTGCTTGTGGAGAGCGGCTGCACGACTGGGAGCAGGTTTGTTCAATGCGCCCGTTACAACTTGCTCCGAAAAAAGGTCTAGAAAGGAGCGTGTCCACGAGCTCTGTGTTCAGCACAGCCCAGTGGTTGCAGGAACAAGGACGAGTCGTCAGTTGTTTGGCACTTACCCCCCAGGAGGGCCCTGAGGTCTGCTCAGGACAGCCAGGTATGTTTAACCTATGTCCTTGCTGATAGTCAGTGCTTAACGTGACTACAGGACTCAATCCCGTCCTAATCCCAGTTTTCCAGAGAAAAGACACTTCCAAAGTGAGCACAGGAGCAACACAGTCTTAATTTTTTTTTTTTTTTTTTGCACCATAATTCCTCGCTCCATCCGTCTATCAGGTTTTAGGTTTTAATTTTCTTTTGCTCCATCGACATGGCCAGTAGAACCACGGGAACAGAATTTTTTAATGATGATTTTGTAAACAGTGAAGGTTTCTGCTCTGTTTCTTTTCTCCTCCCCACTCTGGCTTGATTGTTGTACAGTACATTATGCAGCTATTCCATTACTCACTTTTTGTCTTGATACAAGTAGTTGAAGAAATTGTATAAGGGGAAAAAGGTTCCTTTTCTTCATGTTGGAATGTCACTGGTACCTCAGCTCTGTTTGATAATATGAAACAACAACAACAAAAATCCTTAGCGCTTGAACTAAATAAATACCTGTCTCATTGGAAAGCTCTGGGTGTCTTCTCTAAGTATGTCCATCAGAATGCAGGTTCGTGGGGGTGCAGGGCCTCAGGCTCGTGCTTTTGGGGTTTGAAGTGTGCAGGAGGCTTTTTTTAAGGGCAAGAGTAAGTTTTTTTTTTGGGGGGGGGGGTTGTTTTGGGTTTTTTTGCGGGAGGAAAGATGGTGGCGTTGTGTACTTACTGTCCCTGCGGTTCTATACGGTGTCTCTGCGATTGTTTCCAGCGATCGACAAGTGATATCGAGGACGGGTACAGAGAGCGTGTCCCCTGCCTGCTGCAACTGTGCCTGTCTGGTCCTTCCTCGCTCCTGAAATCCGGCCGTTTCCTCCCTTCCCTTTCGCTAAAGGTGATTCGGGCGCGTTGGCGCGGCCTCACCGCTGCCCGCTTCGGCTTCCCTGGGTGCCTGCTCTGCGATAGCCGGTGAGCGCGGGTGGACCAAGCCCACCTTCCTTGAGGAGGATCCTCCTTAAGCCTCCATCTTGCTGGAGATGGCAGACGAGGGCTGCGGGGACGGGTAGGTGAGTACCAGTAACGGATGCTCTTTGACAGAGTTATCCATGTCTAGCGTTCCAGGGAAATTAACTGGGTTTTTTGGTCTGGTAACACCAGCAGCCTAACCTCTGCCACTTGTTCAAGCTCTCCTATATTAAAAGGACCGTCAATAAATCGGTCGTGAGATTTGACAAGCAAGAAGCTTGAACGTAGTCTTGTAGCTGTGGAGATGTGCTGGAATTAGTGGTATGGGAACAGTTGTATGGGGACAGGTCACTGGAGAAGGATTTTGTCACTGGGGGGAGCTTCTGTTCCTTGTACCTGGCACCTCCAGGTCCTGCCCTGGGTGGGAGCACCCGAAAACACCACGTTCACCTCTCAACAGTGGGTTTGGAAGGAGCCGAAATTAAGTGGGTGTTTTCTCCCGGGTAGCAGTGCAGCGTGATGGTCCCAATTCCTCCTTACTCCTCCCCGTTGCTGCTGAATTACCTTAACGCTGCTGCTGTACGTAGCCTTGGGGCTGTCACCTGAAATACCGGTACCTCCATTTCCCATCTATACGAGGGGGCTGGATTAAACTGCAGAGCAGGGGCTGTCTCTGAGCAAGGCATGGTCTGGGGGCACCCGTCAGCTCCGGCGCAGGGTGCTGGTCCTGGCCGTTAGCTCACGGCTGCAGCAGGCCAAGCTCTCCGCTCCCAACCTTCCTGGATTTTATTGGCTATAAAGTCAGATAGGGAGCGTCTGGCTCGGATTAGAGTGTCTCATGCTGGCGTTCGCTGATGGCTTCTTTGTCTGCTCCGCTGGAAGGGTCAGCGCTGATTTTGCCGAGCTGGAAGAGCCCGCGGCATCCTCTAGCAGCGTCTGCAGAGCTGCTGCAGCAACCGACGCCGTCCCCTCGCCGCACGGTGTCGGGTTTTGCTTCTCGCACCCGAATCCTCAGCGAACTACACAGTGAGAGGGCTCCACCTGATGCAGCAGCACCTTTTTCCACGCTGGGCATGTACCAGCTCCAAAAGGAAGATAAAGGGAGGGTGGGCAGGCTGCCTCTCGCCGTGCTACCTGCGACGTGGCTGCGGCAGAGGCTGCCAGTGCTCCCGCAGTCAGGAGAGCGGCTGCAAACACCCGGACCTCAAAACAACCTCTCCCGTCTGCACTGCTGTAGCGCTCGGTGCTCAGCCTCCTCCTCTGCTGCTCTGCCTTTGCCTGAGCTGGGGTTTCCAAGCTTGCTGGGCTTGGTTTTTCATCGAGTTGTGAAAGGACCTATATATTTTTTTTTTTCCCTTTTTTTTTTTTTTTTTACCCTCTCTTTAACCACCTTTCCCTTCTTCCCCCTGGTCGGAGAGCGCACCAAAGTCAAACACGGCTTTTAAAAAGGCATTTGGGATCCTCTTGTAGCGCCTGAACGTAACCGACTGCCCAGGCTGATGCCGTAAACGCCTGGCTGAGGCGTGCCGGCGGATAGACGCCAGCTGAATTGCAATGACATGAGCGGCTCTGCCGTTCCCTGGAGGATGAGGAGCAGGGCAGGGCTGAAGGCAGCTCGGGGTGGAGGCAGCTGGGTGATGCTCCTGCTGCCCCGTGGCTCTGCCCTGCCGGGTTCGGAGGTAGGAGGCTCTCTGCGAGCGCTGTTTCCGAATCGAATCTTCCAGGCTTGCCACCCGTTTCTGAGGTTTTGGGTATAAATTAAAGCCATTTTGAGCGCTCGCTGTCGGCCACCCAGAGAGCGCGTCTGGAACGAGGATTGTGTTAAAGGCCTTGATTAAAGTTGCCGCTGACGAAAGCACTGAAATCGCTCTGTATCCCCCCTGCGCAGCCAATCGGTCCGTCCCCGGTGCTGCGCGACCTCGGATATGGGGTGTTGGAGGGAGAAAATGGTGTTTATCGATGCTCCCGGGGCTGGCGGCGGACTTGGCGCTGACCTTTCCCGCTTTTGTCCGAGCTGGGGAAGAGGGGACGGGTGGAAATTCAAGGCTTGATCCTGACATTTGCTGAGGCGTAGCGGCCCACGATGCAGCTGCTTTATTTCCAGATAAGTGGTTTTTGATTGCAGTGAGGGTCAAGCAGCCTCCAGCAGATTTCTTTGTTGTGACATTTGGGGACGAATCTTGTAAGGCTGTTTGTGGGCATGCTTGGATGTGAACACCTTGAGCCTGGTCCCACCGCGTTAATCTTCATTTCAGAGGGTTTTTTTGAATTGTTTTTGGCTTCAGATGGCGTCTGGGG
The DNA here is from genome assembly GCA_013401275.1 of Pandion haliaetus. Taxonomy (NCBI): domain Eukaryota; kingdom Metazoa; phylum Chordata; class Aves; order Accipitriformes; family Pandionidae; genus Pandion; species Pandion haliaetus. The sequence continues at coordinate 12,816 of VYZV01038493.1, read as the reverse complement.
CTTCAGCAGCTCTCGCTGCTGGGAGAGAGGGGTCATACGAGTCTGTATTTGGGTGTGAATGGAGCGGGTCAACCCCAATTTCTGTTTTTTGGCACTTCTTGTCCCTCCAGTCCTGTGCGGTGTCGGTGCCGGTCGGCACTGAAGGCCCGCAGGAAGCCACTCTCCTGTGGGTGAACACCTGTACGGAGCGGAAACCAAGCCAGGTGGTTTTGTGGATGATGGCTTCTGCTGTTTATTTTTCCAAATGTCTTTTTAACCTATTTACTTGCTCCCTCCTTTAGCTTCCTAGCGAGGGGTCTGGCTGCCATCAGCTGCTCCCACCGACAGCATGGAGACCCCATGAATCGCTGCTGGAGTCGCGTGCTGGTCCGCCGTTGCCCTTCTCGGTGGCCTTGCCTGGATCACTTGGCGTCCCTGGGTCTTCGGGAGACGGGCACAGCCCTTCTCGGTAGGAGAGAAGCGGGATCATCCCTGGGATGTTCAGGTACCGCAGGGATGGGGAGCTTGGGGGTCTGTCCGAGCTGGGGAAAAAGAGCTTTTGCAGGTCAGCAGCTGGACGTGGCGTGGAAAGGAGTGCCGATTTCCAGGTCGTGCTGCTCTCGGCGAAGCGTTTCCAGATGTTTCCATCTCCAGGCACGTCTCACCCTTGGGTTATGCACCTTGTGTGGTAAATGCCTGCTAGTGGCTCCTGGCCCAGCACTGGAGATGGGCTTGCTCAGGAAAAGCTCCGTCTTTTCCCAGATCTCCCAATTCCCGGGATTGCTGAAGTTCCTGAGAAAAAAGGGTTTAGGGGATGTCCCCCTGCTTGGCCTGTCCCTACAGCTGCCTCTTCCCTGCCCAGCCCAAACGGCCTTGCTCCCGCAGGTTATGCTGCCGAGATTCAGATGCTTTATTCCCACCGGAGCTGGGCTCAACGCCGCCGGGGTGGCGGGCTCCGCATCCCAGGCTGCTTCGTTAGCAGCCAGACGCGCTGCTCCGCTTCCCGGCAGATGGGACGGCACCGGGGAGTCTCCGTCGGTGCTAACTGGTGGCAGCACCAGCTGGGGCTGTGCGAAGCCCTGGAGCCGAACCGGGCTCGAGCCTTGTACCCTGGTACCTTGGGACCTGGTGGTGGGGACAGGAGACGGACGCCCTCCCTGGCTGGGCCGCGCTCGCCGCCGGGATGCCCCATCCACCCCTCTGCCCTGCGGCAGGTCCTGCTCCCTGCCTCGTTTCCAGCCATGCGGAGGGAAGGGCTGTGGCTCCCGAAGCCCTGCCTTTGGGACCAGGGTGGGGAACACCCTGCAAAGGGTCTTCTGGTCCTGCAGGGATGGGTTTAGGCCGAGGCGATGATGGAAAATAGGTCGGAAAGCGGGACAGCAGCCCCCCCGCTTTAGATGGGGCCAAGCGCGGATCCAGGAGGGAGCGGGTCCAGGTGGTGTTCAGCCCCTGCGGAGCTCGTTTCCCATCTGCTGTGCATCCTAAAAGCAGTTGTGGGTTTGTCGTTTCATTTCTCTGTCGTGTCCCCCCCACCCCTTTCCCTGTTGCAGCCGGAATAACCGCGGGGGCCTGGGGATCGGCGGCAGAAGAGAGCGGGCGCCGCCGCGGGGAGGTGTAGAGGTGAGTGTGCCGTACGGGGGACCTGGGCTGGGAAACAGGAGAAGGCAGAAGGGATGAGGGCGCAGAGGGGTGGACGGGGCCGGATCCTTCTCCTCCACCCCTTGAAAGCTGGGGTTTGCGTCCTGGGATGAATGCGGCGATGGAGGGGCCGCGGGGGGAAAGCCTGAACCCCTGGCTTAGAAAACGCTTTCTTCTAAAAGCAGGGGGCAGGCAAACCTCAGCTTCTCTCTGCTTTGCAGATTAAACAGACCCAGGGATGCTTTTAAGCCATCTCGAGGCTTAAAACGGGGCTGGCAGGGCCCTTCGCTGCACTCGTCCCTTCCCGAACGGAGACGGCTCGTCCCGCGGGGTCTGAACTTGGGATGCAAAGGAAGGAGCAGCTCTGCCGGCGGACCAGCGTGGTTCTCTAGCACCGCGATGGAGCCGCGGTGAGCGGGATTTCTGGGGCAGCTTTTTCCCTTCTGCGTCTCTTCGGGGCCGTCGTGCCGCCTTCAGAGGCTGCGAGCGGGGACCCCGAGAGCCTCCAGTGCCGGGGACCACGTCTGGGTGCTGCGAGGTCTGCTCAAGCCCCGGTTTCGCGAGGAGCAGAGGACGGTTTTGAGCTTTCCAGTAGCCCGTCCCTCCCCTCGAGCTGCCCTCGGAGCTCCCGGTTGAAAAAGGGAGAGGAAAAGGGGCGCAGGAGGAGACGGGGGAGCTGGCGACATCCACGCGCAGCTCTCGAGGGGCACCCAAACCTTCCCACCCCCTGGAGATTGGTGAGGATGAGCAGCCCCCTCCTCATCCTCACTCACCCGCAGGCTGGGTCTCATTTTTCGCTGCCTTTATTAGACTGCTGATTGCTTTTTGTTTTGTTTTTCTCTCTCCAAAAATCGATGCAGTTGATGGGAGCGGGTTTGCAGCAGCAGCGAGGCAAGGGAGGCTGGGGGAGGATGAGGACGGCGTTTTGGGATATCCCGATCCCGTCAAGCGCAGGGATGAACTGCTCCGGGGCTTTAATGGCAAGAGCAGGCTGGGGTGCTGGTGTCACTATTTTTGGTTTGTTTCTTTTTTAATCTAGCTGTAGTTTTTGTTTGTAATTCTTGAATTTGTTTCGTATCGACGGTGTCTTTCAGGATTAAATCGTGCCTCTAAGGGAGACGCGTGGCAGCCGCGCCTCTCCCCCTTCCCTCGCCGTCTGCCTGGTGCTGCCCAACGCAGTGCCAAAACGTGAACTGCCGCTTGTCCCCTGGCCTCGGGGCCACCCAAAGGGACCCTGTGTCCCCCTGAATCCCAAATCCCTGCTTGGAAGATCCCGGCTTGGCTGCCAGAAAGGGTCCCTGCTCCCTAGGGAGAGCTGCCCTCGTCCCCAAGCGATTTCTCCCCCTCCCCAAAATCGGGGTGAAACTCAACGATACTGCGCATCCCTCCCGCAGCGACTGCCGCTTGGCTGGGGAAGTTGTGATATTCCCAGAGGTTCAACCCCAATTCCCAGGGGTTTAGCCCCGAATCCCAGGGAGTTTCACACCGTTTCTCCAGCTTGGTCAGGCCCAGGGGACCGGTTGCGAGGCTGGAAGGGGTTAGAAATCCCGCAAAGGTTTTCATCCCCCTTAATCTTTAATCTAACCTGTCTGTCGAGCATCCCTGGGGTTTCCTCTCGTGTCGGCACCCGCTCCCGCTCTGGTGCTACAGCCTCCCCGCTCAGAAAAGGCCCTTCAAAAGCGGCCGTGCTGTGGGCTTCACCTCACCAAGCCAGGGCTGCAAAAAAATTCAGCCACCTTCCCCCAGATAACTCCCCCTCGCTCCAAAAACCAGGTATTTCTGCAGCCAGCTCCCTGCAGAGATGTGGGCTCGGGAACTGAGCCAGGGCTTGGGGCTGGGGCACTGCGCCCTCCCCTCTGCCGACGGCCCCGGCAGCTCCCCAGGCCCTTTGCGGATGGGAATCGGGTGCTGGGGGGGTTTTGGGGTAGGTTTTGGGGGGGTCTCTGAAGCACCTGGGGGTTATTTAATGCAAAAGCCAGGGCCAGGAGGAGGATATGGGATGGGTTTGGGGCTGCATCTCTGTCCCCAGGGTGTAGGGAGCCAAGCAGGCTGTTTTCGGGAGGCCGAGGGTGGCTCGCGGCGGGTACCAAGCCGGGGGGTGAGTTAAACGGGGCTGGGGAGGCAAAGGGGGCCCCGTTGGGGGGCTGTGGCCCAGCCGGAGGGGGGCCAAATCCTGCGGGGGGAGAGCGCGGGGCTGCTAAAACCAGCACGGCATCCACATGAAGGAGCCGAGGGCAGCGCCGGTGGCAGCCCCCGCCAGCAGCCCCAAGGCCATCTGGTCCCCGGAGACCCGGTAGGGATCCTCGCGCACGATGACGTGGGTCACCCCGGGAGCTGCAAGGCAAAAAGCGGGGGTGAGCTTGGGGGGTGGCGGGGGGACACCGTCATTCCGGCAACCCCCCGACGCCAAAGGACGGGCACCGCTTCCCACAAGGGGTGCCACTGGAGCGGGATGGCGTGGGGCACCCCCATTTTTGGCTGTCACCCGTGTCCCCTGTGTAGCCCCGGCTCCTTCCAGCGTTCCCTCCCCACCCTGATGCACCGCGGCAAACAGTCCCCGCCTTGAACGTGCCGCGGTGCGCCGAGTTTGTCAGGTCTCAGCCCATCGGCTCCTGGAGCCGGGCATTGATCCACAAACTGCAAAACCATCGCTCCGGGGATCGGTGTGCCGCGGGGGGAGCTGTGACCCACCCCTCCCGGCCAAATTAAGCATCCCCCGGTTGGTAATAAGGCAAAGCATCGAACGAACGTTGCGGAAGGATGGGATGAATCGGGATGCGGCCACCGCCCCTGTGCCGCCGGATGGGGCCACCCACCTCCGTACTGGTGGCCATAGTGGCCGGAGCTGATGTAGGCGGTCTGGTGGGAGTCGAGGGGCACCGTCTGGTAGTAGTCGTCGTCGTAGGGGTCGTAGACATGCACCTGGGAGCGGCGAGAACGCGGCGTGAGGCTGGTGCCCAGACCGGGGGCCGCACGGGGCATGGTGGAGCCGCAACCCAGCCGGTGTGGCCGTGCCGGTGCCGTGCCTCAGTTTCCCCCAGGTGTGATAGGGGCCTGAATCGCTCGGGTTCCCCTGCGCTGCTGAAAGGGGGGCCCAGAGTGTCCGAAATGCCGGGGGCAGCCTTTGCTCAAGCACCCGAATCACCTACGTGTGCTCACGTCACTTGAACTGCGTCCTGTCACCTCGACTCTGTCGCCATTCCCCTTAACTTGGCCTCTGTCACCGTAACAGTGTTCCCCAACACCTTAACCATGCCCCCGTTCCCCTCAAATTCTGCCCCCGCTCCCCTCAACTGTGTCCCCTGTCACAGTAACTCTGCCCCCGCCACCCCAGACCGCTGAACAGGGTCACCCTCGGCTCTGTCATCTTCTGTCGGTGGCATCCCGAGCGGACTGCTCTGTCACTAACGCTTCTCCGCCTTTTTTCCCGTCTGGCTCCAGGGGCTTTACTCGCTGGGCGCAGGGTCTTGGGGGGGGGGCCCACCCTGAGCTCAGCGTCAGCCCCCGGGGTTGGTGTAACCTCCACCCAGGCCCTGCCTGAAGCCCGTGCCGGGACGGTGCCCTTGCTTTGGGGGATGGAGCCTCACCGGGGTGGATTTAGCCTCCAGCACGGCCATCTTCCAAGCGCTGCAAACAAAAGAGAGGGACTCGGTTTTGGGGTGTGCTGGGGGGGGGGGGGGAATTGTCCCCGTCCTCCCGCCCGGTGACCTGGATGCGGCCGCGGGGCTGGCGTTAATCTTTAATTCCCTGTTAGCCAGCGCTGGGCTAATAGGTGGGGATGGGAAGGTGCCGGGAGGTAGGCAACGCCACGGGGATGGGCACGGGGCTAACCGCTCTCCCTGGGAACGGCCCTGGCTGAAACAAGGGCAGGCAGGAAAACGACATCTAAATTGGGGGACAAAAGCGGGTAGCGGATGAATTTCCATTCAAGCTTAGCTTGGCCACGGCTGAACATCTCCCTCCATCTAAGTTCAGCTGAAGGTGTCCTACTTTTAGGTTTTATGATTTTTTTGAATTTTTAATTTTAAAATGCAATTTTTTGTAAAAAAAAAAAATTCTGAATTTTTTTCAGAAATAAACAGAAGGGGAGCAGTGCTAAAAAGCGTGTTTCCTCCTGCTGGGCATGGCCTTAAGCCAGTAAGGACTTAACTTTCACACTATTTATTGCCAAATACCGATGAAAAACCTTCCCAAGTGGTCCTCGGTCAGGCCAAGAGATGATTTCTCATCCAGGAGGGAAACCCGCCCCGCAGGAGACCCAACTGCTTAAAAAGAGCTGCTTTTGGCTCTGGATTATTCAGCGGGAAGCCCAAATCTCCACCTAGACCTATCGCCCTGCGAGCGAACGCGGGTGTTGGAGAAAACAGGGGCTGCGGGGGGTTTTAGCCACGGGTGGGACGTGGTGGGAACGGGACGAGGCTCGCTCCAGGCTCGGATAATTTGGATGAAAAAGCCGCCGAGGGCATTTTGGTGCCGCCGCGGCGGGATTTCAGCTTACACGGCGTCGTCCTCGCTCTCGGCGCAGAGCGTCGTCTTGGAGCCGTCCCGCAGCACGACGGTCAGCAGGCAGTCGCGGCTCTTCCCCTCGGGCGGCTGCACATCTGGAAACGGAAGGGGCAGGATGCGGCCTCAGCGGAAGAGATGCCCCAGAGACCCTCCCCATCTGCCCACGGACCCTCTCGGGAGAGGGTCGGGCTCCAAATTACCCCTGGCATGAGCAGCTCCCCCCTGCCCCACCCGTGTGCCATTAAAAAAAAAATCTGTTTGCAATTTGGGTTTAATTTTGGCTCCGTCTCCAGTCGCAAGATGTGGTTGGGATCTGAAAGGTTAAAAGCCAACATGAGCGAAGAGCCGGCCAGCAGAAACTTCCACCCCCACGGCAGAAAGAAAATGGAAAGGCAGAAAATTGCCAGAAATCTGACCGAGGCCACGAGGCCGAGCTGTGTTTCCTTTGAATTTGCCAGATTGCAGCAAGCGCCCAAATTCTGTAGAAACGCGAGATGCTCGCCACTGGAGTTGGATCATGAGCTTGAGCAAGAACGAAATCTTAAATCCACGGGGCTCGTGCCTCTTCCCCCATTCTCAAAGCTCGGCGGGACCCTCGGGTGAGCGTAAACCTTTGGGTTTGTGCTCCCACTGCGGCATCCCGGCTTTGCAGCCGCTCGCAGCCCAAGAAAGGCGCTTTGTGCGGCGGCCGTGGGCTGCCGGGGCCGAGCCGAGCCGCTTTGTTCCCCTTGTTTGTGCGAGACGGCGAGGGATGAGTCAGGGCCGTGGGATCGTGTTTTGAACAAGCACAAATGAGGAGGAGAGTTTCTCCTTCCTTCCCCCTGGAAAAGCAATGGAAGAGAAGATGCAGCGTGCAACTCATGGGGGACGGCCTGGGGCTGGCTGGGAGCTAGAAAAGGGTGAATTAGGCAGCCTGGATTATTTTTGGGGTATCTGAGACGTGCACAAGCACAAGCAGAGCATCATTTGAAAGGGTCACAGCTATGTGGAGAGCCCTGCACGGGATGGGGATGTGGGATTTTGCTCACCTCTGCACTCGCGGCCGGTCCTCACGTCCCGGCAGCTGTATTTGATGTGGATCCGGCCGTCCATGTCGCGCTGCGTCTCGTCGTGGTAGTAAACGAAGCTGCCGTCCAGGTAGAGGACGAACCAGTTTCTCTTCCAGCGGCGCAGGATGGAGCCTGATGGGATGGGGAGGAGGTGAAGGACCCCAGCGAGCCCGGTGGGATACCACAAGACGCAACGCCGTCCCCCAAATTTGCAGCCAGATCCCACTGCCACCTGCACGAGCCGCTGCGTCCCACAGGGCACCCGTGCCTGGCGTGAGCATCTGGGGCAGCGTGACCAGGTGGCTTTAAATTAAAAAGAGCTGCCAAAAAAGCCATCAGGGCATCTTGGTGCCATCCCGCCGTGCACACGGGACCAGATCCAGTCCCGGAGGTGGAGCTGCGTGTCTGTTTTCATGGCAGACGGCCCCTCTCTCCTCTTACGTAAATCCGTGAGCGGCTGAGCCGCGATTTCCTCGCTGCCATGGATTAACCACCCAGGTCGGGGTCCGTTCCCCCTCCCTATGCCTCCTCCCCGCATCCTGTAGCCAAAACCTCTCCAGGTTTTTTTGGGGGGGGGGGGGGCTCCCGACCTGAAAAGCTCAAGGGTTGCACTTACTCTGCCGCCAAAGCCAACCGCTCTTCACCAGCGCCATGGCTGCGGGAGGGTTTTCCAGACCTGCTGGCACAGGAAGAATAATGGGGTTAAAACAGCAGCTCCTGCCTTGCCTGCGGTTTTCCCCCAGCTCTCACCTCCCCGCAGCTCCGGGAGCAAAGTGGGATGGGGATTCACCCTCGTTGCCCCCTTTTTTTTGGGGGTGGGGGGGTTGGGGAATGAGCCAAGTGCGTGGGTTAATCGGGGTTAGACAGACGTGGGATTTCGTCATCTGGGAAACATTGTGAAAGCAGGGAGGAGGAACTCCAGCCACCTTTCTTTCTGCCTTTAATCTCATTGGGATTTAGGGATTATCATCCCATGGAGGTAAGTGGAGAAATCCGGGCCATGTATGAGAACACGCAGCAACTCCCCACGGCCCCGGTAACTTTCCACGGCAAACAACAGCCACACTTGTTTATTTTCCCCTGCCTGCATGGAAATTAGTCCTTAATAAGGCCATGAAGTCATCGCTCACGGGGTCCCCGAGCAGCACCAACACCCGAGGGCCAGGCAGAGGTGCTTCCCCAGCCACGGCCCCCCCAATCCAGCCGTCAACCAGGGGCCCCAGCACCCGATGACGGGGGCTCAGCACTCCAGGACGGCCTCCAGGACCGCCTGGTTGGGTCCCCTCCTGGTCTGGGGGCACGCCGAGGCGCAGACCCCCACCCAGTACCTCTGCGCCTCGGTACCTGCGTTACCCAGTGCCTGAATCCCTGGGTATCATCCCTGGGTATCCACGTCCCCCAGGAGTCCGCAGCCCTGGTACCTGCATCCCCCCAGCACCCGCATCTCCCGGCACCCACATCCCCTGGCACCTGCATCCCCCAGAAGCCACAGCCCCCGGGTACCCACACCCCCTGGCACTCTCACCC
>VYZV01038492.1:46684-67917 GCA_013401275.1 Pandion haliaetus | reverse complement strand
GGGGGGAACCCCAACCCTAACCACTGAGGAACTCGTACAAATCCACAACTGCGAACTGGGGGGGGGTGTTTCAAGTGTCCGTAGCTATGCTGCCCTTGAAAAACCGTACTGGCCTGGGGTAGCACTGGTGCCCTGACCACCATCTGCGGAAGATGCCTGGCCTAACAAGCTGACACAGTCCAGGGTAGATGGGTGAGGAGCTAGGAGCCATTTTTCTTATGCAGTATTAAAAAAAAAAACCAAACAACAAAAAACCCCTGGGTAGTGCAAAGAGGACAAGAGCCCCAGGGAGGCTGGAGGTGGCTGAATTACCTGAATGGTGCCTTGTGCTGACAGAGCTTGCAGATTGATTTTATTTAGAAAGAAAAGAAAAAAAAAGAATGCTGGGACTGTTAACCAGTGAAAAACAGGCATATCCTCTGCTTCATCATTTTTGGGTGGCACTGGAGCTGGCAGTGAGAAGCATCTGAAGGGGGAGAGGCCCTGAAGCCCATTCCTGCCCACTGCAGGAAAGGAAGAAGCTGCCCTGCAGCACCCAAGGGACAGGGGGACATGACTCCCCGTTCACCCAGGCACAGCATCCTTGAGCCACCCAGTATGCTTGGATCCCTGCCTCACCCGCGAGCCAGTTGTTCCCTCTCCAGTATGCGCCGTACGCTGGGATTTTGGTTTGTTTTTTAAGGGAAAAAACAATAATTTATTTGCTTTGATTTAATCTCATAACAATGAGTAATTCCTTCCTACCTCTCTGTAGTGGCCTAGAAAGGGACAGCATCATCTCCACTGTAGGAAGAAGGCTTCTCCCAGGGCATAAAATTTTAATTAGGAACAATCATGCAGCCTTGAAATGGGAATTGTGAGCAGCAAAAAAGTCAAACCATCAATAAAATATTCAATGGCAGAAATGTATTATTGACACAGCCTTTAGAGCAGATAAAAGCGGAAAGGCAGGGGAGCCAGAGCAGGTATTGAGCCTCGCTTGGTTAAATAACGTGCGGGGACCTGCATGCTCACCATGCTATTGCATGCCCCCCCCCCATGCCAGGAGGAATATAGGTCACCTGTGGATGGGAAGTTTCCCAAGGTAATAAATGAGTTTGATTAATGCCTCTTCCCCCCACTGCAGTGTGCACCATGGCAGGGGGAGAAGCATTAATCAAAGTAATTTATTACCTTAGGAAACACTGCTCCCTTTGCAACAGCTGGATGATGGTTTGTAGGACACAAAATGAAAAAAATCTGCAAAATGCCACAGCCTTGAGCTGAAAAAATAGCATTAGGCCCCGGCCACAGTATTCTCCCTAACCCCATGCCTGATTCTCAGACCTTGGTGGGGGACATGGCCAAGTTACACTATCCCCCATCCCATGCAGCAGTTCCAAATCCTGCATCCCAGCCACAGGGTGTCAGCTGCAGGGTCAAAATCTTCTATGACATACATTTTTTTAAACCCTTATTTTTTTTTCAGAAGAAAGAGTGGTGCTGGTTTGGCCTGTCAGATCACAGCTGAACAGAAATAACCCGCAAAAATAATTAATATAAAAGCAGAAACTCAGGGCAAAAATTCCATGCAAAATCAGAGATTCAAATTAATTTTCTGCCCTGTTTTTCCTAGTGGGAGGTGCTGTAAGCAATGACCCTTTTCACTTTATACTTATTTGTTTTGCAGAAGGCAAAGCTGCAAATGTAGCTCCCAAAAATTAAAGATCCAGTTTTTAACCATCAGAAGTCAGTTTTTCAGGGCACTCGGAAGACTTCATGTAACATCCCAAAACCTGGGCATATCCAAGGCAAGTGCTTTTCAGGCGTTTTTCCCCCAAGCAGCACTGAAACACTCTTTACAACCCCCACCACCCTCTGCTTCTCTTCTTAGCAAGGTGGAGTCTCATTTTGAAAGCACAGGAGTCCAAAAAAGGAGCACAAGAAGCCCAAAAAGAAAGCAAGCAAGCAGAGGAGAAACTCCTTAATTCAGCTGCATATAGCAAATGTATTTTTAACTCATTTTCCCCAAGATACAGGGTTTGGGGAGGGGATGACCAAAAAAACCGAAACTACCCCCAAAACCACACCCTTTCCGCCCCCAGATTCAAAAAAGACAACTTCAAATTGCATCTCTCCACTGCAGCAGCTCTCCAGTCGTATCTGGAGACGCAGCTGCACCAGCGGTCTCCCAACAAAGCAAACTTTCCTCCTTCGGTATCACTTGACCGACCTGGTGAGCTGCAGCGGCACCTCGAAAATCAGCTTTGAGAGGGGCATGTCCCTAGGGACCAGAGCCCAGCAGAGTCTCAGGGGAGATGCTGATGGAGTGTGAGAGCTGATGTTCTCGCTTGTTGTTATCCAGGTGTGGACAGGGGGGCTTGAAGGTGAATGGGAGGTTTCCCCCTTACCTGCTCCTGCCTGCAGCCAAGCACCATCCCCTTCGCCTCCTGTTCTAAAATGCTTCGAGCTGCTGCTGTGCATTATTAAAATGCTGCCATGTTTCATCCCAGAGACGGCCGCCCTCTCACCAGAAAAAAGCTTCATCCACTAGTTGTAAAGCACTTTGCAATTTAAAAAAAGAAAAAAACAAACAAAAAAAAGCAGCATGTGCATAAGAGGCATTCAGTCATAAAATACTTACAGCTTTAATTTGGCAAATGGAAAGAGATGGCTTGGAAATGAAAGAGCCAGCTGCGGGGTGCACGAATTGCTTGGACGTGCCTGTTGGGCACTGGACCAGGAGCTGGTAGGGACAGCTCGCCCTGGGCCACAAAACAGCACGCTCACTTTGCTCAAATCCTTTCCCAAAGATTTATTGAAAATTGAAACTGTGGCACACAGGGTTACATTCGTACAGGGAAAGTGGGGTTTTACAGTGAACACTGTGCCTGAGTCACATTTTTTGCATACGACACATTGAACACAGGCTCAGGGACTTGCTGGACAAACCCATCCCCTCCCCAAACCGCTTTGGTTTCCCAATTAAAATACAAGTCGACCCACTGGGACAGATGAATAAAACCCGAGAGTAACTACTGGCCATCAAGTAAAAAAAACCCAAAACAAATCAGTGAAATGTCACCAAAGGCATTTCAGTCCTGCTCCCCACCTGAGCTGCCACCAGGGAAGGGCTCATTCTGCAATTTTTTTGTTTTAAAAACAAGTTGAAAAATTAAGTGGATTTAAGAAAAACAAGCTCCTGCTGTGTGTTCCCCGCTCCCTTGAATCCTGGTCCACGGCACCATGGAAAGGGGGTTTCTATTACAGGTTTCTTATAATAATAAAAAAAGAGGGGGGCAGAAATTTGTCTTAAAGCTGCTCTTGTGCCTTCCCTGCAGCCAGTGAAGAGGCTGTCATGGCCCTGCTTGCTGCAGTGAGATGCTGTAAAAACCCATTAACTTGCTCCATCCAGGCGAGCCTCCAGGCAGGTCTCCACCGCAGCTTCACTCCCCTAGTCAAAGGAGCAAGGACTTTTCTGAATGCAGGATGGGTCTTCTGAGGAGGCTATGCGGAAGGGGAGCACCACTGTTTTCTGTTCAATATAGAAAGCACTTTAAAAAAATAGAAGAACAGGGTCACTGCCATCCGCAGGGGAAGAGGATTGCTTTGTGTCATCAGTCTCTGGTTTTATTTTACAGTCTGTAAAAATACTCTGTCTGGCCATCCACATCCATTCATGATATAAAGCAGTAAAAAAAAAAAAAAAAAAATTATATATATAATATGGTTTATTTACACAGTTACACTTGCAAGGCAATTGAACCTTCACTGTCTGGGCCCTTCTAGCTCCAGATGCTCTGCCTGGTTGATACGACTGTAAGATAAGACAAAAACAACCTAAGTAACCCCATCACGGTGCGCGAGCACTTGCAAAAAAGGGGAATGGAAAACAGGACGTACCCAAGGGCAAAGCCCAGACTAGGAGATGGACATGCAGATGCCACAGCATCTGGTGAGATGGGGACGGACATTTCGGGCTGTGAGGAGGATGGCAGAAGGGTTTTGCTGAGGGGATGGTGGCGTGGGTAGGAATGGGATGCTGGGACGCAGGCAGCATCACCACAGTGGGCAGGGACATCACAGCTTGCTTTTGCTGCACCCTAAAATGTGGTGCAAGGTGGAAAAAAGGTCACAGGAGGTGGAAAGAGTTTTGGGGTGAACAGGTCCCCAGGACAGAGCAGAAGTGACTCCTGTAAAACATGGGAGCCAAATGTGCCCTATATTAGCCCTAGCAAGGTCTTAGCCCCAGGGGATGCAGGGCAGCAGGAAAAGGGAAGAGGAGCATCCTCCACAGCTCCCGGCAGGGCGGAGAGCCAGATGGCCAGCTTGTGAGACCCTGACAGCAGACCAGAGGCTGCTGGGGTGTAAGGTTTGCTCTTCCTAATGGCATCTATAAATAGCTCCAGCCTCCTGCTCCCAGCACACACTCCAGCCCGTTTTGGGCAGCAAAAGCCTCACCCCCTTTCCCACACATCCTCCTCAGACCAGCTTGCGCTCCCAGGAGCCCATCAGGACATACACACCTTCAGGGTTCAGGCTGGACACCAGGGGCTCCGGCAGGGTTCTGGGATGGCCGAGGAGCTGCTTGGTGCTGGCCCGGGGAGGCGAGTCAGCACCGGTGGTGGGAGGAAAACCTACGGGATGGGGAAAAATGCCGGGCTCAGGCAGTGCTTGCACCTCCTCCCGTGCTTGCCAGGCATGGCCTCTGCAGTGCTGTGGGGCAGCCACATCACTCTCTCCAGGTGCTCTGGAGGAGAAATGGCCAGGTCCCCATTTTCCCTGTCTCCTTCCACAAGAACCCCCTGCCGCCTCCTCTCATCCCTGCGATGATGCGGATGTGGCCCCAGGCACCATGCTTACCCTTCCCTCGCCAAACACAAAGAGGTCATTGGCAGCTGGAGCCTATCCCCACCAGCCCACAGCCCCTGGGGACTGATGCTGGCCCTCGGCCGCCTGCTTTTTGCTACCACCACCATGGTGGCGTGCAGTGATGCTGCAAAGGAAAGCTCCCTGCGGCCACCCTGGCCCCAAAAGCAGCAATGCAGCATCCAACCCCTGACCATGGCTATGAACAGCCCCGATGTTTCAATGGGGAGGAAGAAGGAGACCCAGGACTGGCCAACCTCAGACAGACCCCTGGGGTGGTGAATGACTGCCATGCCAGCACCAAAACCCCGTCCCTGCTGCCTAACCTCAGCACCCAGGGCAGAACCGGCCAGCTTTGGGGCCGATCCCCTTGGAAGGGGAGGCAGGGAGGAGGCAGGGGTCCCACAGAGCAGCCCCGCCGGCTGAGCCGGCAGCAGCATGCTGACCTCCATTTCTCAGGCAGGCTGGCAGCTCGCACGGGCTCGGCTCCAGCTGGGCATCCTCCTTGGACCTGGCCTGCAGGATGGTCACCGTGGCTCCCGTCTGCTGAATAAACTGCTGCAAATTACACTGCCTCAGCTCCTTATTTAACTCCTCCAACTCTTGGGTCTGGGCCTGCAAAACATACACCGAGGAGGACAGTGTGAGCTGCATGTACCCCCCATGCCCCAAAACCAGCTGGCATACCCACCTCTGGGGCTGCTCCCCCAACTGGGGCTTACCCTACCAGAGCCAGCGGAGGGGACCTCAGAGGTACCGCGGCTCAGCCACCCTTCTCCAAGGGCCTGCGGAAAGCAGGGTGCCCACACAGTGCAGATGAGGAAGGTGGTGTTTTGGGAACAGCCCTGCTTTGCTGCATCTCCACAAGAGGGTGTGAGCAGCCATCAAACAGCAGCCGCCGTGCTGCTGGGAGATGCTAGACGCAAATGAAATGCTCAAGAAGAGATGCTGGAAGCATGGCCACCCTGGGGAAGGGTGGCTACCACCACCTGGCTGGGCAAAAGCTTCTCCCTTTTGCTCCACCAAAGGGGACCTGGTGGGCAGAGGGTAGGTGACATGCAGTGCCTGGACGCCCAGTGCTGGGGGGGAGCCAGGACAGGCGAGCTGGGGGGGCATCGTGGCTCAGCCTCACACCGTGCAGCCCCTGTGGTAAGTCTGAGCCTCCGCACAGCTTGCATGGTCAAAAGGCTTTCTGCACAGGCACCACGGGGCCCTACGCTATCCCACTCTGCAACTCCTTTATCCAAGATGACATTGACCCTTGCGCCAATGCCACTGACCCCACACATGGACCATTTGCTCCTGCACCATTGTCCATGCCGGAGTGGGGTGATGCTGTGCTCCCCATGCAGCAGCCAGCAGGAACCTCAGCCCAGATGCAGCTTGCACGCAGAGTGATGGGTGTGGAACCCTGTGCTGGCTGGGCAAGAGCAGTGGTGTCCCCCTGACAGTGGTCACCACCACTGAGCCACCTCCATGCACCCAGCCCCACACTCACCGGCCAGGTGGGGCAGGACCAACCCCACTCAACCCATCAGCCCCATACCGCTGGAAAGCTGGTCCCATCCCCTCCCAGAGGTCCCACCGCCCTATGGGGCTACTCAACCCTGTCCTATCTACCTGCAGGTTCCTTTCAGCTTCCTCCAGGGCCTTCTCCACACTGGCCAGGTTGCTCTCCAGCTGGGTGCCTTGCTTGACCTTGGCCTCCAGGTCCCTTTTCATCTTGGTGGCCATGTCCTCCAGCTCTATGGAGCTGGGTGCAGGGGTCTCCTTCCCCCTCTTGGCCCTCTCGGCTATCTCCCACTGGATCTCCTCCTGCAGGGCTTCAGTCTGGGTGCTCAGCTCATAGATCCTCTGGGTGTACTCTTCCAGGCTGGCCCGCAAGCTCCTAACCCGCTCCTGCTGCTCCCGCTCACACTCCTTCTCCAGCCGGAGCTCGCTCTGCCAAAACTCCTCCTCATCCAGCTCCGTCTCGTTCCTCCGCACCAGGTGCTCCAGGTAGAGGATCTCATCCTCCTGGCCGGTGAGCCGGCCATGCTCCCAGAGCCGTAGGTCCGTCTCTAGGGTGTCCCCGTGAGCCTCCAAGGAATACAGCTGCTCCTGCTGCCGCAGCACCCTCCTAAACAGCTCCTCCTTGGAGGGTTGGACAACCCCACCACCCTCCAAGTCCATCCCTTCCCGTGCTTGCCGCTTCCAGTGGCTCACAGCAAATGGGCCACTGGAGCCTGTAGGAACCAAGTTGAAGGTCATGGATTTTTTCGGCTCCCGGGAACGGGATGCATCTGTGCTGGCGGGCCTGGGCTTGATGGGCAAGCTGGCCCGGATGAACGTCCTCTCGGGGGCTTGGGGAGTACCCTCGGAGGAGGGCCGCTCTGCCACGCTGGGGCCTGTCCGCCGCAGGACAAACTGCACGTCGTTGGCATACTGCCCGCACTTGGCCAGAGACTCCAAGGGGCACTCCAGCGGCAGCAGCTGCCGCTCCTTCTCCCGCAGCTTCTGCACCAGCACATAGCGGCCCGTCTGACCTGCCGGGAGGAGGCGAGCACATCAGATGGGGAAAGCCACGGCCAGCAGCAGTGTGCTGAGGCTGCTGTCCCATGGCCAGTGCCTGGTGACGTCCCCACCACCCCAGAGCAGGACCCTACCCACCCAAGGTCTCCTCTTCCAAGGAAGCACCTGCACATGGGTTGTCCCCTCAGCAGATGCCTCCACCTGCAAAGGGGCAGCCCCCCAGCAGATGGAGATGGCTCACCAATGGCCCGTGCCAAGGCGATGACCACTTCTTGGCAGGTGGTTTGCTCCGAGACGCCACAGATGACCCTCTGGATCCCATCCACCCAGACCTTCAGCTCCATCCCCGTGGCTGCTGGGCCTCAGGCGTGCTGGCTCATCACAGGACAGGCTGCCTGCAGGGAGAAAAGAAACAAGGTTTCCATCCCAAATCACTAACAAGGAACATGAGAGCCTTTAAGAGTGGTGTCATTAAATCATCTTTAACATCAGCATCCCATAAGGTGCATCCTAGACCAAGCAATTGCTTGCTGCTGCCCTCCATCCATCTCTGCAGCTCTCCCTGCACATGGATTGCATTTTTGTTGATATTATTAAAACACTGATGTTCATCTACAAAAAAAACCCCCAACCCCCCAAAAAACCCCCCAACCCCCCCCCCCCTTTTTTTCTTTTTTTTTTTTTGCTCATGTCTGGGTAGCAGGTCCAAATCTTCCCATGGTGGGAAATGATGGGGGTTGTGTGCCTGCATGGTACCCAGAAGATGACACCCAGGTTATTTCTGCTGCAAGCACAGACTTTTAATGGGTTTGCTGGACTTTCACTGCAATTTCTCTGACAATTCGGCAGCGCAGCACCAGGGGATTTTCCAAACAATATTGGAAAAGGTGGAGAAACTGCTGGCTGCCCACCCTTGCAACCAGATATTGAGAGAAGGTGCAGATAATACACAATTTAATCTATTTACCTCCATCTCAATATATCAGAGGGATTAAGAAATTAAAATAAAGCCTCCTTCTGCACAAAAATGTGACCAAAGGTGAGGTTTGGGAAGGGGAGCCAGGCACAAATGCCTGTGGCGAAGCCTGGGCTCCCAGGGGATGCTTTGTCCAACACCAGGGCCCAGGCCAACTCTCACCCGACCCCAACGGTTACTTCTCCTGCATTAAAATAACACCCATTAACCTGGGCACACCCAACTCCTGCCTCTTCCAGCAGCTCAACAACTGTGACTACCTTAAAAAAAAAAAAAAAAATTAAGCACAAGCTGTAAACAACTAAAATATTTGAGCCTACAATGTTTTCAAATACCGTGCAAACAACAATATATCTTTGTTATACCCCATAACACTGTTTTTTCTAGCATCAGGCTTGTCTGAAAGCCCTGGGTGGAGGAACGCATATGGGAAATTTCCAGGCCCTCCATCCAGAGGGTCCCAAACCACTTTCCCAACCTAACTCAGCTGGTCACAGCCTCTGCACCCCCTCAGCTCCAACCCTCCCAAGTTTACAGCTAAGCTGCGAGAAAGCTCAACCTTGGATTAAACACCACTTCTTGCTTATTTTTTTGTTGCCTGCTTGAGTAATCAAAGGAAGAGCTCGAAGGGTCCCACCTCTGGCAACGAGGGATTGTAGCCACAGTGTGGGAAAGGCAAGGAGTAATTGGGGAAGATACAGCTAGGCAAGGCGGCTCTGTGCGGGTGCCGGGTTCCATCAGTGCCACTCCCCTGCCTACCTCCGAAACATGGGCACGGAGCAGCTGCTGCAAATACCTCGGTGCTGAGCTCATGTTTGCCTTGGCTGGGCGGCCAGGGAAAACC
This sequence comes from Pandion haliaetus, assembly GCA_013401275.1. Lineage (NCBI taxonomy): Eukaryota > Metazoa > Chordata > Aves > Accipitriformes > Pandionidae > Pandion > Pandion haliaetus. The sequence continues at coordinate 58,738 of VYZV01038492.1, read as the reverse complement.
AGTGGGGGTGAAGGGCACCTTGGGCTTGGCCGACCTCCCTGTGAGCCAAAAACCACTAAAATTTGCAAGGTTTAGCCCAATTTCATTTCAAAGCTGGTTTTCGGCACTGCTTCCCCCCACCCTATGCATTCAAGGCTGCAACTGGCCCCCAGTACAGAGCAAAGTCCAGGTGCCACCGCGGCACCACTCAGCTCACCCTGAAGCCACCGTCCCCAACTCCACCATGGCACCCTAATACCAAATTTGGGGTGGTGATGCATCCTGGGGAGCATCGCCCCCACCCTGGCCAGGGACCTGGCTAGCATTGAACCCCGCTACCCCTGCCCTGACCCCATGGGGAGGCGAGGAGCTTAAAAATAAATAGGAAAAAATAACCCAGCCAGGTGAGTCGCGTCGCACAGCCTCACCTTGCCCAAAAAAATCCAGTGGTTGCTGAACACTGCCAAGTGTGGGAGCGGGATGGCCACTGGCATGCCAGACCCAGGCACCTGTTTGGGTTCAAACCTGGCACCAACCTCCAGCCCCGCCTTGGCTGGCCGCCCCAGCAATCATTTACCAGCAGCCAGTGCGCGGCACACCACTGCCAAAAAGCTGGAAGCGTCAGCAGCCAGCTTTTCTCCCGATACAGGGGACCACCCCCAGAAAAAAGTAGCCAGCATATCCCTCCCCCCCTGCACATCCCTCCCCCCTGCCTCTCTCCCTGCTGCATCCCCCAGCACCCCAAAATCCAATTGTTTTTATTTCCTTAAATCCTTGCAAGTGCAGGGGGTCCCTGTTAACTGATTGCTTGCTGCAACCCCTGGGGTTTTTGGGGGTTGCCAGCCCCAGCTCACTGCTGGATATGGCGTGTTATCAGCCCCTTTGGGGCTGCTCCCTCCTCTGCCTGCCCTCCTCGCCCCTTCCCAGGGCAGGATCAGCTCCTCCAGCCCACCTGAAACCAGCCTGGCTGCCCCTCTTCCCCCAAAGCCCTGGGCTCATGGCAGAGCTGGTGGGATGAAGGCAGCTCATCCTCATCTGGGGGGACCAGCGATGCTCCTCGCACCTCTCAGTCCCTGCTTGGAGCCGGGGGGAACATCACAACCCGCATGCATCATCTCATCCCCAATATCCCACCACATCAGCATCACCCCGACTCAAAAACCCCAACAAACCACCCTAAAAGCCACCAGGCAATAAACCCCAAAACTTCCACCTTGCCCCCTGCATCACCTCTGCTGTAGGGCCCCCCCAGCTCTTTACCATCACTCCTAAAAAAATCAGTGGCTGGGGGGAGGTTGCATTGCTCTGCTTGCAAATATGACCCCCCCCAAGCTCTGCTGCCTGCTTTAATTATTGAGTGCCTTTGTCACATCACCAGGTAGCAAAAAGGGCTTTTTTTTTTTTTGGGTGAAAATCGCTTTTCTTGGGGAAGAAGCACTTCTCGGTGGGAAGCCAATTTCCAGCTGCCTCTGCCTGTATTTGCCCTAGGAGGTCACTTTGATCATGAACCAGAAGTGCAGGCAGCTGCCAGGCCCTGTTGGCTGCCCTGAAAACAGCCCAGGGAAGTGAGCAGGTGGCTGCGGGCACCAGGATGGATGGCGGCCACTCCCAAAAGTCACCCATTTTATTCTTATTTCTCCCCTCCCCTACTATGGATTTCTAAATAATTTTTATTGGAATCAGATTAACAAAGTGACTAATTTTCTGCTCCTTTCCCTGCATGATAGGTACTCAAACTGAGGGTACGGATGATTCATACCACGACTTCAACAAATTTCCTAACTGGGAGTTGGAATTTCAACTGCTGATGCTAAAAAAAAAAAAACCAAAAAAAAATTTAAAAAATTAACAATCTTAGATCTTGCACTTTATTTTGTTTCCTGGTGGTGCCATCTCCCAGCCTTCCTGAAGCTGTCGGGCTAAAGGAAGAGGAGACAAAGGAGCATTTCTGCACGTGCAGGAGGATGCACGTTTTGTGCAGGTCCTGCAAACCACCATCCTGACGGCTGCTAGGACTTGCAAGGGTTCGGTGATCTCCCTGCACCTGAAATAATACACAGCCAGCCAAGAAAACTGGCCAGTCACCCTCCTTACAGAAGCGAGGACTGCAACAAATTTGCAGGGTCCCCACCCACCGTGTCCCCCCCAGGGACTCTCAGAAGCTGAGACGGCACCTTCCAGCCAAGGATTGCAAACACTTTGCAAGTGCCTTTCTCCCAACGTTTTGCCACACACACGAAAAAAAAAAAAGGTTAGGAAAAAACCAACAATCTGGCACCCAACAGCAAGGCCAGCTGCAACACAAATGCCTCTACCAGAGCTTCCAACAAGCACCATCTGGGACCAGCATGAAGGTTTTGAGCCAAGCATTCCACCAGTGCTGAGGTTTCACCCATTTTTTGGGGTTTGCTTGCCTCCCTCGCTATGTCCACCCCCCGACAGAGAGCCAGGCATAGGGCCAGGCAGGAAGGAGAGCAGTGGCACAGGGAGGGCTTCCCAGCAAGCCTAATTAAAACTGCAAAAAGCCAGCAGACTAGCCTTTTGGGTCAGGGTTTGGGCTGGGTGTAGGATTATAAAGGATCATAATTAATAAAAATGTATTTGTACTTGAGAGCAGGCTGTGATGAGCCCACCATCTAAGGAGGACCAAGGTGTCCACAGGGACCAGCAGCTCTGCATCCGTTTGGATACACTCCAGGCGGATGCTGGGGTGCTCTCAGTCATTTTATTCCTGCTTTGAACCTGACCCTCTCGCTCCTCTCCCACCCAACGCCAGGGAGGATGATCATCCCAGCTGCATGCAGACACGCAAGTGAAAAAGAAAACAAAACCTAATACATGAGTAAAGAGCAAGTGGCAAGGGGAGGAGTGGCCCCATGCTGCCATCCTGCACGCTGGAGCACTGGCATGCTGACCGTGACTCACTGCCACGGATCAGCTGCTGCTGTGATGCATCCAGCAGCTATTTAATGCTTCCTGAGGTCCCTCCCTGCCTGAAGCACTGAGACCAGCCCCTGGGCACCAAAGGGAAGAGATGGCACTCGCCCGCCTGCTGAAACCTTCTGGTGGGACAGAAGCCTTCCCATTACTGAGGTGTGGAGAGATGTCCAACATGGAGAAGATGCACAGGGAACCAAAGCCTCCTGACTGTTCATCCTGCAGCAGGTTGGAGGGGATGGACCGTGGTCCTGTCTCCCCTCCAGCCCATTGAGAGTGTCCTCCCGTCTCAGGTCCCTCTTTCAGAGCAGCATCACCTGTCTGTGGCTGAGGTGTTGCCGCAGTCCAAGGTTGAGGCCGTGGCCGAGGGTTGACACCGCTGGCAGGTCCAAAACTGGGTGGAGATGATCAGCCATGGCAAGGCTTGACGCTGTGGCTCTTCCTGGATGGCAGGTCCAACGCTGGGCAGAGATCAGCCACAGCAAGGCTTGATGCTGTGGCTCTTCCTCGGGGGGCAGGTCCAGCGCTGGGGGGAGATGATCATCCATGGTTCTGAATGAGCTGTCCATGCAGCAGACTCTGGTGACTACTGATGGTCACTGCCACCCCAGCAGGGAGCATCAGGCAAAGCCCTGCCCGCAGCCATGTGGTGCAGGACCTTTCCACAGTGCCATGCTCATCCTGAGGATGCTGGCCCCGGGATCCCGAAGAGACACCATCTCCTAGCCTGGGGCAAAGCAGCCAAGAGGGCAACCTACCAAAGAGGTCATTGTCTCCTCCTGCAACACGGAGCCATCAGGGTGCGGGCAGGACACAGGCTCCAGCCCAAGGCAGCAAATGGGTTACTTCATCCCAGCACAAAGAGCTGACAGGTTAAATGAGCTCAAGAGGTGACAAACAAGTCCTACCAGAGTGGTCACAGCCCAGACAGGCAGCTCTTCATCATTCCGCCATCACAGGGAGGGTGTGCAAGCATTACTCACCCCCCAGGCCTATCGAAGCCACTAGCTCTTATGCAAGGCAGCTGCAAACACCCAGGAGCAAGGAAGCAGCAGGCACGGGGGCTCTAAATCACACCCAGGTGGCTTATTTAGGGGTGGCCATAATAGTCCCCACATCCTCATTCCACCCATTATACCCTGTCCAGCTCCCTGCTCTGCCATGGTGCGCCTGACAGCAAGCCCTAAAAATCAGCAAATTACTGAAATCAGTAATTTCAGAACCACATGAGGGCTTGGCAGACTCTGCTTTTCTCCCCTCCCTCAGCTGGAGAAACCCCGGCTGGGGACAGGGATAACCACTGCAAATGTACCCTGAAGGTGCACTCTTACCAGAGATGTGTGGACAGATCCCAGCCTACATGCACCCCTGGGCTCCATCATGCTCCGATAGCAAGCTACTTCTGCTGGGGACATCTTAGAATACCTAACGCACGCTCGGCATCTGCAGAAGTTATATCCATGTTTCAAGGGCTTTTTGCACCCAAAGGCGATCGAAGGGCCAAGACCAGGAAAACTAAGTCCCATAGCCCTTGCATCACTCAAGAGCTGAAGCATCACTTGAGCCTGAAGCCACAGATCACTATCAAAGACCCCCAGCACCCAAAGGGGGACATGTTCCATGCATTAGGATCTTGCAGGAACTGCTCAAAGAGACAGATTTCTGGAGAGCCATAAGCACTGCACCAGCAACCCCCCATTAAGAGCAAAATAGAGGCTTGGTGATTTTCTGCTCCACTTCCTCCCTGAAATTACAGACCCACACTAAAATGCCCAGGGTATACTGGCGAGGCTGGCCAATGCAGAGCAGGGTGGGAGGAGCCAGGGACAAATCCTACCCAGGGCTGTGACGTGAGATGGGGATGGGCCTTGGTGTGATGGCCTTCAGCAGGGATTTAGGGGAGGGAGGCTCACACCCCAGCCGATAGAGAAGAAGCTCACCTCATCCCAGCTCCACCTACGGGGATTTCTCTTACCGTTTCCTTTACCCAGGCTTTTAGGTCTACTACAGCATCACACCCACATGAAGGCTTCAGAAACAGCACTGGGAAGGAGCTGGGGAACTTTTTTTCCCCCTCTTAAACAAGCCAAGATTTGTGGCCATGGTGGGCCAGCATCAAGAGCCACGTTGAAACATCAAGGATCACAGGCAGCAATGACATTTCGGGGATGTATACTAGCCAGTCCAGCCTGCAGATGAACAACCAACCGAAAGCTCATTATAAATTAAAAGCAGCAAGAAAAGCCCTCCACCTACTGCACACACTCCCATTACAGCGTTTCAGCCTGGAAACGGAAGGATCATCTTTCTCACCTTAACGCATCGTATTTCTCCCTTGCAGCACTAATGGTTACTGTCCACGGCAGAAGAAGAGCTGGCAAGGCTGGCTAGTAAAGTCTGCCATAAAGATGAAGGTTTGCAAGGGAAACATTAGCAGCACTTGCTATTGCTGTAACCATTACCATCAACCTCAGACGCGCATGTGAAGAGCAACTTCATGAAAGCAGCTGAGAGTAAATTCATAGTTTCTTCTCAAGGGGGTGAAGCAAAATTAGCAACAACATGTAGATTAGAGGGAAAAAGAGGAAAGGCTCTTGCACTGCTATGCTCCTTTTTTCTCGTGCAACTGAACCCGCCTGGATGCCAAGCCCAGGAGGAGCTGGGGAAGTATTTAGGTGTCCAGCTCCCAGCAAAGGGGCAAGGCTGGCTCTAGGTACCTTTGGGCTCTCAGCTGACCTAGATCAGCCTTGAGGATTAGGGGTTGGACTTGAAAATCTTTCAGGGTTGAGTCCGCTGCTCATTTTTTCCCCTAAAACTACTGCCTTTATTTTTAACACAAAAAAATTTGGTGCTTGCTCTTCAGCTGTCGAGGCACTGCTGTACCTGCAGCTGCTGCCCAGCTACAAGCTCCAGTGCAGCAGGTCTGGGATGCTCAAATGCCCGTTGTCTTTGGGCAATGACTCACAATCCAGCTCTTAAAAGCCGAGTTCTGAGAGGTATTTGCCAGACCATCTGCACACAAACACAACCCCAGCACGCATCTGCCAGCAGGTCCAGCATCTCTGCCATGTTCACCTTCCACAGCAGTCATCAGTGAAAGCATGATGCGATTTGTGAATATTCCCCCATTATTACACACAGCCCATTCCTCAAGTCAGAAAACAGCTTATATTTCTCATCACGCGGGATGCACAAGGAGCACTGCAAATCTGGAGATGCAAGAACCCGTTTAAGCCTTGGAAATACACTGAAGTACCCAAAGTACCTGCTTTCGCCTTCCTAGCAAAAGAGAAGTGTTTCAGTTTCCTCCAAACTTCCATTTTTTTCCCCCACAAGGGCAAGACCAAAATGGGGAAAACCCAAAGAGCTATTTCTTCCAATGCCTCCAGAAGAGCCAGAAACAACCCTCAAAGTGCAGCTTCCTTATGATGCTTGCCCGGTCGTGCCCAGAGGCACTGACCTGCCACTCTCCCCATCTCATCTCAGAGCAATCGAGGATTTAATTTCCGTAGGATTACAGGAAAATTCAGGCTCTGCACCACCACTCTGAGTAGGACCAGGGACATGAAAAAGCCAAATGACCTCCAAATATTCTCCCCCCAACCTGCCTTCCAGCCTCCTTCAGAAGAGCTGGCGTCAGCCACCAGCAATCCTCTTTCCACTCCAATTCTCGTCCTAGGGGAGAGGGTAATTAACAAATTAGCAAATGCAAAACTGGGATAAACCTTCCAGATTTTATTTTCCATTTCCAGAATAACTCGCAGTTTCCTACCCTGCTTCAGAAAGCAGCCACATGCCAAGGACACGCTGCTGGGTCTCCGGAGGAGAGGAGGCACTGATGAATATGCAGGTGCATGTTGCCACAGATATTTATTTATAACTTTGTAGGATTAAAAAGACCTTTAACAACCATTTGCTGAGAGCTGAAATCGCTCCTTTCTTTCTCTCTCACACACACACACAGATACAGAGTCAAATAAACAAGAGACCCAGAATTAATTCAGGCTGAAACCTTTGATAAGGCACTTGGGTATTTTAGAAGTCTCTGCTTTCACACTACCTGGCACATGATTAATTAGGGGAGGTGCTATCAATCCCTGCCTGAACCCACCCAGAGATAATAAGCTCTTTAAAGCACTAAAATGGAAGCACATCTCTGGAGAGGCAACTCAATCCCCTACCTGACACTAAAATGCAAGGGGCTGTTCATCTGGGGGTACTAGTCACTGTCCTTCAACAAGCGATGGAGATCATGGCTGCATGACCAACTTTAATCCCCCAAACCACCTTGCTGGGAGGCAGCGAACCTCTGGCTGGAGATTTTGATGCCGGCAAAGGGCTCCATCTCCCACTCCACACATAGGTGTCCTCCTTCCAAACAGTGGGGGTCAAGGGCTCCGCTGGCACTCGCTGATACCCTAAGGACCAAGATGGGATGGGAACTGGTGCCGGGGACCACACCAGCCCTCCCACCTGCACAGAGAGGGAGATGCAATAAAAATACCTTGGTTTTTCAGAAGCATTTAGGAGTTTAATCCTCATGCAACTCATGCTCACCTGGGGTCGCTTTGGGGAAACTCAGCCTTTTGAACCTCCTACCCCAGCTTCTTTATACTCCCAGCAGGTCATTAAAAAGCCAAATGAATTCAAAGAGGACAGCACCAGGTCCAACATCACAGCTTGGGCAATTCTCAAACTGCATTAAAACACTACAAAAATTACTTGAGGTGAAGTAGATTTGAGGGACAACGGGTCTTTGGCCTGCAGCATCTCAAAGATGCAAAACAGTACATCCACTCCTGAGTCCCAGGAATATTTCCCTTCCAGGGTGGGAGAGCAAATGTCCTTTTGTGGCATAAGATGCTGAGTTTGAAGATTTTTTTAAAAGACTAGAAAGAGTAACAGAAAAGGACTTTTTTTTTTTAAAAAAAACACAACACTACAGGAATCCTTTCCATGGTACAAATCCCTGTGCAGATACAGCTTTTTTCCCCACTGATGGTGGGGCAGGTGGGAATACCTTGGATCAGGTATGACATGGTACAACCTGGTGCCCAGGCTGGGTTAGCCCTGGGAAAGCTTTGCAAAGCCACCCCTTTGGGAGCCCTGAGAAAGCCCCATCCCAGAAGAATCAGGGCAGGGAGGAGAGGAAGCAGAGACATTCTCAGAGCAAGCCTGGGAAATACCTGACTTTCTACAGGCACAAAACATTAAGCAAAGACCTGGGCATGCTGGCCAAGAGCCCAAGGAGACCACGAGCTGCTTTCTGACAATTAATTAAGCTCAAGTTGTCCCTCGGAGAAGCAGGGGGGGTCATGCTGCAGGAACCAGCCAGCACCTATCACGACATGTGAAGAAGTAAAAGCCCATCTCCTGGTACACCCAGCCTTCCCAACATGAGTATGGGCGGCTCTTTGCAGAAAGGAGCACTGCCACATCCAAACATTGCCAGAACTTGGAAAAGAAAATAAAAAAAATCAGCAAGTGAAACCAGCAACCACAAAGCCTCCAAAAAACCCAACCCAACCCATCTTTATTCTTATCTAGAGATGTCAGTGGTGTTCATCCAACCCCCTGCACACCACCAGCCACCTCAGGCAAGCATCCAGAGGCAGAGACCAGCTCCCTGCCACACATTCACACCTCCCAGGGGAATACTGTTTTCCAGCAGGAATAATTAAACCAGCAAGAACCCTAAAAAATGCTCTCCCCGCGATCCCTCAGCCAGGCAGCTTCACAATACCAGCTGGGTGCTCACACCCCTTGCCAATGGCTTCCCCGGGCTGGCAGGAAAAGCAGGGAGCAAAGGGGAGGCTGCTGCTTGCCGGGCTTCTCTGCTGACCCAGCTACTCTCCTATAGGATGCTATAGGTGCCTCCAAAGTCCCCGTGCTCAGGAGCATAGTGCTAGTTCTAACACCATGGGGGACCTCCATGGGGGACACTGGACCCCAAAACACTGACGAGAGCACTGTGGCATCCCATCACTGGTCCTCCCAGTTATGCAGGAGGCCCCTGGGTAGACATTTGAACATGCAGCTCCTAAGACCAAGAGCTCCAGCAGGTCCTGCGCTGCAGCAGGTGAAGCTTTCCCAAATTCAGGCAGTGCTCAACTGCCCCAAAGTTTCCAGCTCAGGGCTGATCCACCCATGTCTTCAGGTAAGCAGGGGTTTGGGCTTTTTTTTTTCCTCCTCTTTTTTTTTTTTTTTTTTTGAAGCAACTAGTTACTCTAGATGACTAGCCCGGGGCAGCTGGAAGCACCCCAGCCCTCAAGAAAGTGCTGACTCCAGTCCACAAAAAGCCAGATAATCAGCTGCTTTTAGAAGCTCATGAACTTGGCATCTGAAAAATGGAAGGACATAAAATTGTTAGCAATCATTTACAATAATAGGATTTTGTTAAAAACCCTTCCGTGGAGACACACTTATGCCTTAATTTGACCACGCAGGTTTACAATGGCATAGACAAGTTGGGACAGATCGAGGAACATCCCTTAAAAAGATGCTCTTAAAACCAATGCATACACACAGAGCTAATACTTAAAACATCCCTCACGCCTTTAAACTCGGGCACAGAGCAACCCATTGCCAAGCAGCACCCAGCCTTCTTTCTAGCTCACCACAGTGCCCAACATTGCATGACTCAAGGAAATACTCTGCTCTGAAGCCTTGGCATGCACATTATGGCCTCCAAGCCAGGGAGGATCAACCCCTTGTCTGGATTTGGTCCCAAAACATCACCCCCCCCAGCACATGGGGGTCAGCAGAACATGTGCTTGGGTCACTTCCAAGCCACTGCTGGAGGGTTTTCCCCACAGCAGAAGACACAAATGGGACAGGGCAGAGAGATGTTGAAAAACAGGGATGAGATGAACCAGTGGATACCTTAGCAGATGTAGGATTTCTCTGCAGCACACAGTGACAGTGAAGACAACCACAACACATCTCCACTATGGAGGTGGACAACACACATGTTGCTGGAGCACACCAGCTCCCACCCAACCCCATTTTACATCCAGTCCACAAAATACTTTGGCACAGAAGCTCCTCTATTTGCCCAGGCACAGTAAATCCCTGTATCTTCAGCAATTACACCACAGTACCTTTTTTGGTCAAGTCATATTTTAAAGAGTGGGGAAGGGAGCACCCTGGGATGATTCAGACCGGCCATTGCCACACTGCTTCGGCCACCCACCACCTGCTGCCAAAAAGTTTGGTCAAGCCTGGCAAGCTCCCCAGCATGCTCACTGGGGCCTGCGGGTACCCAAAGCTACCAAAGCTTTTTTGTTTTTTACCAAAGCTGTAACTTGCTTTTCTTAACCACATGGAAAAAAAAAAGAAAATAAATCAGACTCTGTTCTTAAGTTGTTTTATTATCTCAGGGTCAGACTGTTGCTCAGGTGCCCCCTTCAAGTCCTGGATAGAGCTAACTCCCACATCTCTCGCACTCATTTGCAGAGTTGTATTTTTTTGAGCAACTGGCATCCCCTTACTAGGAAATTTCAGAGGGCAGGACCCTTGGACCCGCAGTGCTCAATGCTGTAGGGTTCTGGGCACCCGCAGGCGCTGCAAGCCACGCTTCCCAGCCTCGCAGCTTTCTGTGAAAAGGTGGAAGAAAGGCTTTAGGAAGATGTATGCACTTGCGGGGGGGGGGGGATTCTCCATTTCCATGCTATTCTTTCCAGAGGGTGTGGGGAAGCCAGCAGAGCTATACTGAGAGGGAGGCCAGGCGCCATACTCAGGCTCTCCCAGCAGATAACTGGGATGCGGGAGGATTCCTGGCATTCCAGCGGCACCAGCAGAAGGTAAGAGCAGTCCCCCTTCCCCGCAGACCCTTCCTGAGGAGACACTGCCAGCACTGCCCGGTAAGGAAGGCAAGCAGTGTTGAGATACGCTTCCTGCTCGTAACCACTGTAGCTATAGTACATGCACACGTGTATTTGCTATCTTCTCCCTAAGAAGAGCTGCAGTTCTTGCTGCACAAGGAGCGCGACCCCACACAGCTACCCTGTGAGGTGAGCGGACAGGTGAGTGTAGCATTGCTGCTCCATCCTGGCCGGATCCAGCAACCCTGCCATTTGACAGCTGAGCTCTGGTGTTCGTGCTGCCACATGTTCCTAGGGCCTGGCGCCTGCCTGGCAAGTCTCAGCAGAGCACCGAGCCAGGGCCTGCAAGTGTGCCGTTAGCACCGGCATCCCTGGGAGCTGGCCCTGGCTTACTGTGAGGAGTAGCCCAAGCTCCTGTCTTGTCTCTTAGGATCATTTCTCACCCATTTATTTCCACCTGCCTCTTCCTAATTTCTCCCAAAATCAGCCATCCCAAGGGGAGTGCTGCAGGCTGTACCAGAGGCAGCCACTCTGAGTGAGAAGTGCACGGCCGTGACCCCTTCCTCCACATAATACCACTCTCAAACCCGCATTTGGGTTTTTAACCTGCAATTACAAAGTACTGTCGCAGGGCAGGGAAAAAACAGGGAGAGGAATTTGTTCTCCCACCGGCATCGAGCCACGAGCAGAGTTACGAAACAACCTGCCAGCAGAGTTCATGGAAGGCATCAGAAATATGCAGCAAGGAGCCAGGCTCTTATCAAGGAATTTAACCCCTTTCCTCAGCGAGCTGGCAACATCTCTGAAGGGAGGAAAGACGGACAGCTTTGCCCGAGAGGTCTCTGAAGGGAGGATGGATGGACAGCTTTGCCCCATGGGTGCAGACTGCAAGGAGGGGCTCCTGGCACGGGTAGCTGAGACTCCCCGCCACCTTGGCCGCTCCTCCGCCATGGGCTCTGGCTAGCATTTTCAGTGCTAACCGGGACCACGATGCCGCTCCTTCCAGTGGGGCTTGGGTGGGCCACGCTGGTGGCAGGAGCTGCTGGGGATGTCGGTGCCAGCCCCCAGTGCCCCGGGCAGGCGGGAGACAAAGCCTTCCAGTGCTCGACCAACTGGGAGACGACCAGCACGGGCAGCAAAGGGGCTCGGGGTCTCGCCAGTGCAGAGAGCCACTCCCAGTCACCCCAGCCCGGGCTCTTGTTAAGGGATTGGGGCTTTCTGTAGGAACTCTGCCCCCAAGTCCCCTCCTCGCCACCCCTGCCCCACTCCGTACACCCGGAAGGTCGTTGCACTTCGCAGCCCCAACATAACGGGG